>JBAMJV010007936.1:0-81159 GCA_037951105.1 Echinarachnius parma | reverse complement strand
TAACATTTAATCATGGGCATAATTAGCACATGTGCCAAAATGCAAATACAAGAGCGACATTACCGTCTCTTTGGAACATCTTTTTAAAAATTCACCCATAGGCCTACTACTATTGTACATGTGGCAGTATGCGTTACACGTGTGTGCGGTGTAGAGCCGAATTCTATGCAGGGATGAGTTGGTAGCCATACTGTTTACCCACTGGTTAATATTTAACACTGTCCCTGCATTTTGGTGCTTGAGTATTGCCTTGCCTCAAGACTTTTTATACATAAATTTAGATCAATCAGATATAATTGAATTAGGAAAAGGATTATTTGCAACTAGTCAAACAATTTCAAAAGGACATTTTGAATCAACAGATTATGTTGAGAGACTCATTTCCCCTTCATTATGTGACTGGCTATAGCAAAACCCTGCACTTGTCAGTAATTCATGTTTTGAAGAAATAGGCATTTTAATTTTCACACAATGGTGAGGCATTTCTAATGAGTATGAAAATCTACATTTTGCAGGGTTTTGCTTTAGCCGGTCACATAATATTGTACCCTGTAGCCTGAAAGCTTGCCTGATTCAGTTTGCCTGAGGTTTTACTGACATAGTAATATAAGTAAGCCTCAACCATGTCAGTTTTCTCTGGCGTAGCGTGGTCAGACTGATTTGGTGGGGGGGGGGGGGGGGGGGGGGGCACAAAAATACATGAATTATTTTAAGTTGTAAAAAAAAAAAAAATGTGTCCCTGTGTTTGTATTTTTTTCTTCAAGTTATTGGGGGGGGGGGGGGGGGGGGGGTGTATGGCCCCCCTATGCCCCCTGAAGCTACAGTACTGTTTGAAATGGACTTAGCATGGAACTAAGCTTGCGGTGGAGGACTACATGTAGGCAACTCAAACCATTTTTCCTTGTGGACAGACAAAAAGAATGGTCTCCAGTGTCTGAAACGGAGACTGCCATCACTTGCCCTTTACTCCAATATTATCACCCTAATCTTGGACAAACCTAAGCGGAATGATATAGATGTTTGCTCTGTGTCTGTGTAATACGATAGACGATCAATTGAATCTGTGTGTGTTTGTATAAATTTGTGTGTTTGTACTTTTAACCCTTACATACAATTGTATTGTTGCCACACATGTTAGTTTGTGTGTGTATGTTTGTATGTTTGTGTGTGTGTGTGTGTGTTAGTTTGTGTGTGAGTGTATCTAGTGGTCTTAACCAAGCCTCCACACTCACTTTTTTTTTCTCTACTGGCCCGTTCGGGCAACAGTAAAATCATAACTTTTCAAATTTTACTTGGCCAAATAGAAAATGTTCCGCCCGCTTACTTCTAGATGAGATCTACACAGCTCTATGGAATTATATCATTCTCTTGTAGTTGGCCAATAATTGAGTTGCCCAGTCAGCCATTTATGCAATTTTACTTGCCCCAAATCAATTTTTACTTTCCCCGGGCAAGAGGGTAAGTGCTAGTGTCGAGCCCTGCCTTAACAATCATTTTGCATATTTGTTGGCATTCAGAGACTTACTTTGCTATCTTTGTGTCATTACAGTTTTACTGGCTGTCTTCCAATTTTGTTGATGATGCAATTATATCTGTTTGTTTGAACTTTAACCCTTTTACTATGGGTTCAATGTACCTGTTGTGTGTAAAACATACAGTGATTCTGAAGTAACTGAACATTTAAAAACCGCATGGGCAAGATTTAGCTAGGAACAATCAAATATATATAAATATGTGAAAGGACAATGAAAGAGCAATCCACCCTGGATGAGAGGAAATAAATCAATTTAATAAATAAAATAGCTAAATAAATAATGAATAAATAGATAAAATAAATAAATGAATAAATAAATAAAATAAATAAATTAATTAAAAAGAAGATCTTTCCCCACCTTCAATTCACTTTTGATTATGTTCTCTATGCACCAAAACAGAATTTCATGCAAATATTTCCAACATTTGCCCTATAGAGAGCAAGGAAGGAACATTCAAAGTAATGCTGTTATCCGATCCGGATCCGATCCGAGATCCCGGCGGTAATGGCTTCCGAGCCGATTCCGAGACGGATCCGAGAAATATTTTTTCTCGGTAGAAAATATCGGAAGATTTTGCCGACCCATTTTCTCCAGTGATAATTGAACATGTGTATGTTTGACAGTCCATTAAGTAGTGTAATTTAAATAAGAAATGGGGAAATCAATATTGTTTACTTTATGAGTGGTTATTTTGGAGAAATTCATGGTTCGTCAGTTCGTTTTGCAGTCGAAAATTGAACAGGATGCGCGAAATTGCTAGTCATTTGAACGATGTTGTGGACGGATGTGCAATCAAAGTTACGCCGATACTCGAGGGGAGACGTCTGTTGGATGTCTGTATGATCGAGCTAATAAGCCAGTGCATTCAAAATGTGGCTCTGAATACGTTTTATTGTCATTTGCACATTTAAAAATGTTCTGATATTCTACTTACATGATTTCTTGGCGTTTGATAGCTGGGCGGAAACAAAAATATGCCCCTAAACAATGAAAACAATTGCGCAAAATATCGATAAAAAATTACTACACCGCTCCCGTTTGCTTGTATAATTGCGTGTGCAAATATAGATCCGCCGCCGGGAATTCCCCAATTTTCGGCGGATGGATCTCGCGTAAGAAAAAACGTTCACCATAACACACGCAAAGTAATACGACCAACTTAACGCCTAATAACTTGTTGCATGTGCATGCAAGCTATAGCTAGCTAACTCATTGGAGTTCTCTCGAGGCCTAGCCCTAGCCGTCCGTAATCCGATTTTTTTCTTTGGAAATACATCGATAATTCAGCAGTTTTGTCTTTGATTTGGGGGGTTATTTTGTATTCTGTTCGGCTTTCAGATGCCATGTTATCATGTAAGTAGATTACCAGAATTGTGTGGTTCCCTAAAAGGGTAATTTATAGCCGATTTTTGAGGGCAGTGGCCCGGCAGTGGCTCACAAGCGCGGTTTTCCACGCGATTGGCGGGTTGAGTTTCTGTGAAACGTGTGGTGCGATGCCGAACAAACCATCGAAAAAATACTTTTCTTGCGAAACTCTGAATAATCTGAATATTATTTATCCGTAAAAATTGATATGTACATGCCTCGAAACGTCATTATTATTAATATTTTTGCCATATAAAACAAGAAAGATGAGTCTACAACGCTGCATTTTTTCAGAGCAAATTGCAATATTTTTTTTCTCCGAGATCCGATCCGATCCGAGATCTCGTTAGCGATATAGAATTCTAACGATCCGAGAACGGGCCGGGATTTTTTGTTTACCTAACAGCATTAATTCAAAGCCACCTGTAGTACGGGCTAAATCCCAATCATCACATTCTGCAATCCACATGGAAGCTGTCATTTTATTGTTTAAAACTGAATTTTAAATTGTTTGAGCTAATATATGACATTGATTGCGAACAAATAAGCTCTGCCTCTGTTTGTTCGCTTACATTTTGCCTTTTACATTTGTGCTCACACCCTGCGAGCTGCGAGAGCTAACAAATTGAGGCGGAACCTATTTTACTTTGGGATTGACATCTCATTTCAGCGCGAACAATTCAAAATCTGCATTTCATAACATGCTGTATGTGATGAATTGGGTTAGTCCGTACTCTACGAGTGACTTTGGATGGTGTTCAAAATAGAAGCTTTTGATCATTGATTATTTTATATTAATTAATTTAATAACGTTGTTACGATGTATTTGAAATAATGTGCAACTTTCTTTTGAATCTTGTAGGTCAAAAGATCCTACAGTACGTTCTTGCTGCACACGACGGAGGAGAGAATGGCGAAATAGTTAAAATAAGAAAATTTTAAAATAGTTTTTGCATTTTATTTTTTAATGTGTGCCCTGTGTGTTCAAATGGACAGATTTGTGAGTGGGATATAAATTTACATTTTACATGAAATTATCATTACTTTTTGTTGTTTAATTTTTGGTTTGCACAGGTCAAGATTCTGTACGTTCGTAACCCGATGCTGCACACAACCCCCAAAAAATGATCATGAAAGAGTCGAGATATTGAATATTTGAATTGATGTTATCAAAAGCTTTCAGAATATGTCGATCTTTGTCTTAATTGCGTTTCTTTAATTTTCTTATACAGGTCAAGATTCTGTACGTTCGTAACCTCATGCTGCACACGACGGAAGAAACGATCACGAGCGAGTTCAACAAGCTGAAGGAAGGATCGGTCGAGCGCGTAAAGAAGCTCCGCGACTTCGCCTTCGTGCATTTCTTCAGCCGTGAGGATGCCCTCAACGCCATGAACGCAACTGATGGTAAGAATGCAATGCAAGAATTAATTTTCTAATTTTAGGGGGCTACTTTTCCAATCTGATGGATATCCAGCAATTTTTCACATAACACCCTATAATAATTTTAGGGGCTACCTACAGATTTCAGAGGGCAAAATCGCCCTCGGCCCCCCTATATATCCTACCCTGTAAGAATGTAATGCACAATGTTAACAATGAATGCAGTTAGAAGAGTAATATATTCTCTGAAAAATACTAAAACCATGATTTGTGAAAAATTTAAACGTAAGAAAAACCAACTGAATGGGGCATCCAATCTAGGTAAAATTAACCTTTGACCTCGGGATTGCTAGACTGCATGGTGCTGTGGGGGGCAGGGGCCCGATTACAGACCAGCGACATTTACCATGGTATTTAGCATCATTGGCTCTTAACTCATCGATGTCAATATGCTAGAATTACATACAAATTAGCAGAACGTAGCAGAGCATGCGTACAGCCCTTATTCATTCAACCGTAAAGGATTACACAAGCATATCTAGAGATCAGTGGAACTCTGGCTGGTCCTGGGACATGATCATGCTCTCGGCCACTGACCACGAAGCTAAAAGCTCTGATGATGGCGTTCCTTCCCTGAAACCCTTTTCAAGGCTCATGCTAGTCATAGGGTGCGTTTATGCTCAACTTCTTGGGGCCAAAATCAGGCTTCTCAAACGCGTTTAGTTCAAAACGCTGTTGTGTCCCGACTCATTTCCTTATAATCGCCGTTTTGAAACGCTGATTCAAAACGCACAAAATTGTGCGTTTACGATCGGCGATTCTCCCAAATCAGGGTTTCTGGGGAAGCATAAACGCAACATCACGTATAGAGACGTTTAAATGACGTCATATAAACGCCTTTCCGGTTCACGTACGTACACTCAATTCAAAAGCGCGCGCCCCAATTTTACCTGCCTTTTTGGGTCAAGTAGCCAGCGCATGCGCGGTGCATGTTTACGAAATCAGCTCGTCCTCAAACTGCAAAAAAGTTGAGCGTAAACAGTAGGCCTACCCCCGTAAACAGCGTTTTGAATCGGCGTTTTGGAAGAGCGTTTCAAAACGCTGATTCTGCCTTCGGAAGTTGAGCATAAACGCACCCTAAGTCAGTAGATATACCTGACTCAAGCGAAGTATAAGAATCAATATAAAAAAAGTACAATTTGAATTTTATAACTTAAGATTTAGATGGACCAAAGCTATTTTTTCAGTAGCCCTAGGCCAGCGAACACACTTGTGCTAATTTCCATCCCTGGATTCTACTGGATATACATGTATGCACAGTCTAATAAATGTTTATTCCCTATATTCCTGTTCCTTAGCTTCCATCATCGATGGTGCCACCATCGAGGTTGTGCTGGCCAAGCCGGTCGACAAGGGCAACTACGTGCGCTACACCAGGGGCGCAGGCCGCGGCTACGTGCAGCAGCCTGGTCCCTATGGTTACGAGGGCCCCCAGCCTGGCCCCGCCAACTACTACCCCGGCTACAGCTCTCCCAACCAAATGCCACCAGTGTAAGTACACATTCAGATTGTCGTGGTATATTGGTTCAGGTCTCTAAATAGTAGTGTCGAGGGTTCGATTCCCAGCCGCGGCACGTGTGTCCTTCAGCAAGATACTTTATCCACATTTGCTGCTTTCAACCCAGGTGTAGTAAATGGGTACTTGGCAGGAATTTATTCCTTGAAATGCCTGAGTGCTTGTAAGTACACATTAAGATTTAAAGGGGAATCATTATGTTATATGTTTGCAATATCGGGAGATGAAGAATCAAGAGTGAATTATCCGCAAAAACAGTAGAGCAACAAAAAGGTTATGACAGGTTGACCTTTGTTCTGGTTTGTGTGTATTGTTTGCAATTTTGAAATCGATATTCAATATTCAATAGATATATATTCAATAAAGTAAGTATCGGAATCCATTTTTTGTTGTTGACATTTTAGGATGAGCAAAGCAGGTTGTGGTGGTATGATGCAGTTTAACCACCTGTTACCAGGATAGATCCAGGGGGCATAGTTTATTGGGAATGAGGGCCACAAGGGTGCAGGAGCAAAATTGTCCTGTTTTGCCCCCTTTTTGCCTTAACGATGGTGATTTGAAACTGATTTGCTATTCATATCATTGCTTCTTATTGTGTAATGTTAATTTTTTATGATGGGCGTTCCAGGACGTGGAGGCATGATGCAGCAATCGCCAGTTAGGGGCGGATCCAGGAGGCCCCATCATGTTAGGCATGAGAGACACAAGGGTGAAATTTGTCATGCCCCTTTTTTTCTCCAAGATAATTATGCTTTGTTCATTATAGGATGGGCATCCCAGGGCGCGGGGGCATGATGCCACGATCGCCAGTGAGGGGTGGCGGATCCAGGGGGCGCGGCATGATGGGTATGAGGGGCGCAGGGGTGTAATTGCCCAGCTAATTTGCCCCTTCTTTGCTTATCAGTTATCTCTACTTGCCTCTAATTGAATTGTATTTTTATTTGTCTATTTTAGGATGGGTGGCCCAGGGCGTGGAGGCATGATGCCGCGATCGCCAGTGAGGGGCGGCGGATCCAGGGGGCGCGGAATGATGGGCATGAGGGGCGCAGGGGGCACCCGTAGCTATGGCCTGGGGCGCGGCTCATACGGCAGGAAGCCACAAGAGGTAACTATTGTTTTTTTAAAATTTAAATGTACGTGTTTGAAACTACATAAAATTTCAATGAAATTGAGGTGTTCAAATTTGAGTTAACCTCATAAGACATGTCCTACTTAATTCCGTATCAAACACAATTGAAACAATAATGTATTCACAAACTAATACTAACAAAATAACAAATATGTAGCAAATCTACAGTTATACTGCAGAATTGAAGAGAGGTTGACATACAGGGAAATTGTGAATTAAAGGGACTTTTGAAGTGCAATTAAATTTGATGATAAACAATTTATATACAAAAATATAAAAACCAAATTTTGTTTCTAGAGAGGTCAAACAAAACTTGTTTATGTTTATTCCTCGTATAATATTCATTTAATTTGACCTTTTTATAATTTATGTTTCCTTATTTTGTGTTTCTTTGGTTCATTTTCTTACTTTTTATTTTCGATATATTAATTTCTTTGCAATAACATTAAAAAAAAAGATGATATAAATTATCAAGATAAAAATAGTTGACTAACGCAATCAAGAATGTCATCTTGTTTAATTCTTGTTTCTTTGTTCTTATTTTCATGTTTTGAATGAATTTTTGAAAAGATTACAAACATTGCAGTTAATTTTGAATTATTTTTCAAAGAAATGTATGCAGTAAATTGTTGTTGTTGTATTACTTGTTTGGTAAACTTCATGAAATCAATATAACAGTTCCAAAATATTAACAATATTTTTTGTCCTTAACATATAAGAATTTGCAAAACAGTTTTTACATTTTTCGAAGGGCCAATTTAAAAACATAAGAATTGTTCTAATACAAATTTGTTCAAAATTAACATAACATGGTAAAATAGAAAATCTAAAAACATTTCCTTTAACAGTAGTTTAACAAGATTTCTTATCTAAAGCATTGAAACTGAACTGAACTTAACCGTTTCCTTCAAGATTCTGGTTCCCGTAGTCAAGAGGTTAACAAAACTTATTATATTTATATTGATATGTTAATATAATGCTTAAAACAATTTAACAAACTAACATGTCTAGAAACTTTCCCTCCCTTCTCTATCTATTTTTGTTCCCCTAACTGTCCCTCCGCATACAGCCAAGGCTTTTCGACCTCCTCCCCGGAATGGAACTGACCCCAACCAACCCAGTAACCCTAAAACCTGAGAGAAATAACGTACAGGTATACTAACATTGAGAATATCTCGCTATCACCATCATAGGTGTCATCTGCATTTTAACGCGTGGACAACCATATTAGTGAGACCATGTTCCATCAATTCATCCTCATAAAAGCTGTGTGTGGATCATACATCATCATCATCATCATCATCATCATCATCATCAAATCAAATATCATTTTAACGCATCCATAATCATTATTCATAGAGCATCAATTCTTTTTTTTTGTTGAAAGCTGTGTTGATGAATGTCTTGACCATCTGACCATCATACTGTCATCTGGACCACCATGTTTTTGCGACTATGTTCCATCAATTCATCTTCATAAAAGCTGTGTGCGAATATAGGTATAATCTCTCTTCTCCCCTTTTCACCCCTACTCCCTTTCTTTCATTTTAGTATCTGTATTTGTACGTGCTTATTTTGAAGCAGTCGCTTCTCTCGGGGACCATACCCACCAAGATTTGTTTATCTTTAATTATGGTCCCTTCTCATATTCCTATTTCATTTATTTGTATTGTGCAATTGTTGTATTTATGTATTATTCATTTGTCTTGTTTTACATTGTAAATTATATTCTTGTTTTGGTTTTATGAGTCAATAAATAAATGAAATGAAATATGAATTCACCATCATTCACTCCATCCTTGAATCATAGTATCAGCACCAATCACCATCATTCACTCCATCCTTGAATCATAGTATCAGCACCAATCACCATCATTCACTCCATCCTTGAATCATAGTATCAGCACCAATCACCATCATTCACTCCATCCTTGAATCATAGTATCAGCACCAATCACCATCATTCACTCCATCCTTGAATCATAGTATCAGCACCAATCACCATCATTCACTCCATCCTTGAATCATAGTATCAGCACCAATCACCATCATTCACTCCATCCTTGAATCATAGTATCAGCACCAATCACCATCATTCACTCCATCCTTGAATCATAGTATCAGCACCAATCACCATCATTCACTCCATCCTTGAATCATAGTATCAGCACCAATCACCATCATTCACTCCATCCTTGAATCATAGTATCAGCACCAATCACCATCATTCACTCCATCCTTGAATCATAGTATCAGCACCAAACCTCCACATTTACATTCATTGTTTATTGTTTCATCTTTCCTCCCACTTTCTGTCCCTTCCTTCCATCAATGCGCTTTTTTTCGTAAATTTATGACTGACATTCTAGCCATCTTTCTTTCAACCATTTTCTTCCTTCCATTTGATGTGCTGTTTGATTTAATTCTTTTCATTGGTTTCATTTTCTTTTGCCATTCACATTTTCATTATATTTTTCTTGTTCAATTATCAGTTTATATTTTGTTTTGCCATTTGCCGTGTCATGTTTTTTTTTCTTTCTTTTAAAAGCAATTATTGCATTTCAAAAGTCATCCATTTTCATATATTTGTTTTTCTGTTATGCTGCTAAACATTGATTTCTCTCTAAATTTCTTTCATACATTTTCACTTAATTTTCAGACATGGGCTTGTGGGAGTTTCATGCTTGTTTGATGTTCCTAGTGATATTAAAATTCATTTAATAAGTCTCATGTTTATTCATAAAACCTTAGATGAATATTAAATAGAATCATGCATATTCATAACTTATGTTTTATATCTTGAGTAGATCTTAAGTATAAATATTGAATCATGTTAATACTAACAGACAAATGCATATTAATGTGTTGATATACATTTGACTCGTGCTAATCCATACATTGATATCAATGGGTTATGCATATTGAAATTGCATCAGTGTGGGTCATGCATATTCATACATAAATAGTAATGGTATTTGCATATTTGTTATTTACACCAGTGTGGCTCATGCATATTCATACATAAATAGTAATGGGATTTGCATATTTGTTATTTACACCAGTGTGGCTCATGCATATTCATACATATATAGTAATTGGATTTGCATATTTGTTATTTACACCAGTGTGGCTCATGCATATTCATACATAGTAATTGGATTTGCATATTTGTTATTTACACCAGTGGCTCATGCATATTCATATTCAAGTGTGTTCATATCTTCAGTAGATAATTTATGCGTAAGGCTTATGAATATTCATCAAAGTGTGTGTTCGTTGTTACCTAAACACTGCTATAGAATGTTTAACAAATTTATGCAGACACTATAATTCCCCCCCCCCCCCCCCCCCCCCCCCCATCACAAAAAAATCAAACAAAATAGTAATGATATTTTGATTGAAGAAGAGGTAATGTGTCACTAAAAAATTGAAGTATTTTAGCGAAGCAAACAAGAATGACTTACAATTTACCTTTTTGGGGTTTCGTGAAACTGGCAATGAAATCAGAATGGTGAAATATACATATTGAGTTTGTGAGTTATGTTTTTCATTAAAGTCTGTCATTTTATACTCGTATTACCTCCGCCAAGGAGGTTTTTTTTTGGGTCCCGTGTGTTCGTGTGTTGTGTGTTCGCCTGTGCTTTGCGACTTTTGCTTGCATGTTTCAGTGCTGTGCGAATCAGCGTATCATCATGATTATAATCGCTTGTTGTTTATATATGGAATTAACATTTGTCTGTTGTAGGTTCTGGAAGAGCTGTGCAACAAGAATAACTGGGGATCCCCACAGTTCACCCTTCTCTCCCACCGCACCAACAGTGATGTACAGCTCTTCGTCTACAAGGTAATTATTGCAGTTTCTCATTTTTAACAATTAGTCAGATATAATCGCTTTGTTCTTGAGCTATTTACTTTGCGAGTCTTTCGCTCAAACTTGTAACCATGTGAATTCCATTCCAAGTGCTTACATGCTTGTGTGATTTTGATTTTAAAGGGAGTTAGTAACTTTGTCCAAATCCTCAAAATCCCATTGGAATTCTAGCGGTTCCCTCATACCTTGTTTTATTTGTATTAACAACAAAAGCATGGGAAAGGTTTTGTTTTTTCAAATTTCCCTTTCGTTCAAAAGATATTTCATTTTGAAGTGTTCAGATATGAAATTATCTACGGGACCTTTTCAGCCATGTACATAGTAATTGCAATGAGTAAGTGAATATATCACTCTGCATTTTCACTCATTTCTTGGCCAAATAACATCCAATTAACTTTAAAATTTCACGCATTACTTTCTGGACAAATCGGATCACACCAATACACATTTTATTAACCACGCATCACTTGTTGCACTTGTCAACAAAGTTACTAGATCCCTTTAAAGAAGCAAAGGATGTGCATGACAACGAAAACGCGTTTTCACCTACCAGGCTACCAAGTCGTAAAGTGCATGCAGGCCTCTTTCCTCTTTTCCCCATTTCATTATCTCTAGAAGAATTTGTTGTTGTTTCTCATTATTTAACAATATTTATTATGTTCTACTTGTAGGTTGTCATCCCAGCTCTAGCTAACAACTACCCCGATGGACTGACCCCACAGAAGTTGTGCCAGACCCCCGACCAGGCCAAGAACTTTGCCGCCGAGTGCATGCTGTCTTCGCTCGGAGTTCCCGTTGATGGTAAGAGGTACCTGTATGTCGTTTCCAGTCGGTCGTCAGTTAATGGTGTACTGTAATGGTGTGCACGAGGCTAAAATGCTCTCAGGGCAGTGGAATATGTGCCATTCATTTGCCACACTAATCAAAGTTCATATACGAGTCAGATACCTAGTATGGCAATATGCAGTCTTCATGCGTTATACCATCCTTGGGCAACAAAAGGCTAGAACTATTATAATCAAAAGTATCTATTATTTAGATCGGGCTCAAGAAAAAAAGACCCACTGGGCAATTCACCTTGAAGTCAGTGTGCCATTTTTGCCTCGGTAACATTTTCAAAATCCCGAACATTTCCTAAAAATATGGCTCCTTGAACTGCGATTTGTTAATAAGCCCTGAATTGTGTGCACAGCCATATGCCCCAGCCTGAAATGCTCCCAAGGCAGTGAAAAAAGTGCCATTCATGTGTCACATTGATACATGTACAGCATATACTATTCATTTGATAGTTTTGCTTGTACAGTAGTATCTGCAGTGGGGTAACATTTAAAAGGGTGCACCTGTTAGAGGGGTATATCTTTATCTTGCAAAAAGCATTCTAAATTACACAAAGATGTATTGTACCATATTAGGGCAACACAAAACTAGTAATATCAGAAGAGTTACTAGTAGTATACAATAATTTTTTTGTTTAGGCCCTATGTATTTCAAAAGAACGAGGCAACATTTTGTTCTTTGTGTGTTTTTGTGTATTTGTCTTTTGTTCTGTGTACTGTTCGTACTTTCATGTCAACTTGCAGTTTTGTGACCTTATATGTTCGTATCATTTTGTCAAAGAATACAGATGCTAAATTTATTGTTGTTTATTTCTTTTTTATACATGTAAGTAGAAAGACACAATTATAAACAAGACTTAAATTAAAAATGCACAAGTTCATATTTATACAATAATATCCTTGACAAATGATTTTAAGCCCTTAGGCTTAGTAAATTAATTGTATTGAACGTTTGATTCGAAAGATATATATTTTATTATAAGTTGTTAAATATTATTGAAATTTAATTTTGTTTTTGTTCCAAGATCTAAATTAAGTTCATCAAAATACATATTTTAGTTTTCAAACCAATACACAATTCAAAGTTTGAATGTCAATTTTTGTTTTTGACCGATTCACGCATGTAGCAGGGCTCTAGGACAAGAGGGATTTTGGGCAAAAAGTAAGAACAGATTTTTGTTCATTTCACGCTTTTATTATACTCAATAATTGCAATATTTCAACTTTTATTTTGATTTATTAATTTTTGCAGTTTATTCATTTATTGTAGTGGTATAGAAAACATTTACATAATGTACATTCACAAAAAACAACCACCACCAAACTAGTTTTGTACACAAAACAAAACTGTTGGGCTTTTTTAGCAAGACATTTATAAGGACAGATTTATTCTCATTTCATGCTTTTATAATCAATATTTGAACTAATGTGCTTACATTTTTTTGATTTACACCTTTTTGCAGTTTATCTATTTATTGTGGTGGTATAGAAAAGATTTTCACATACATACACAAAGAAAAACAATTATCGTAAGGACAGATTTTTGTTCATTTCATGCTTATACCCAATATTGCAATATTATAACCGAATGTTTAAAACTTTATTGTGTTTTATGCATTTTTGCAGTTTATCCATTTATTGAAGTGGTATAGAAAACGTTTACATACTGTACATTCACAAAAAACCAACACATTGGTATCGTCCACAAAACCATAGTAGAATGCTTTTATAAGTTGCATTATTTCACAATGATAAGATAAAAAAGAAATCTTCACTTTGTTTTCATGTAGTCAATGAATCATGCTTCAGCAACATAATTTGCAAATCATTTATTTTTCACAAGGCCACGGCAGCTTTTGTATTTGTTTTTCATTTGTGCAAACCCTGTCAATTGCATCATTAAATGTAAAACTTCAAACATTTGTCAAGATTTACCACATAGTATGGGTCATAACAATTACAGCCAGTTCAGTAAAATAACAGTAAACAAATCTGTGTCTTGTTTTTTGTATACATGTATTAGCCTTTACAAATTATTATTTGTTGTTGTTGAAGACGGATCATAATGGAAAAATGCCAAGGCGAAATTTTTACATTTTACAATTTTCTCATTTTAAGACTTACGTTCATACAAGTCATAATTTTAACTTTTCTCCTGCTTAAAAAAAATGCAAATATTAGTGATCATATAAATGTGTGTATGTATGTATTTGTTCACGTGTGTGTGTACACTTGTGTATGTATGTGTGTATCCAATAAAATATTCATAAAATGTATCATATCTTAAATGCTTTTATTTACCTCAGCTTGCTTACAAATTAATTTTTCTTATTTAATAGAGATAATATCCACAATTGCAAAATTTCTTGCATGCTTTTAATATTTCTGCTTGCTCACATTATTCATGTATTTTATTGCTTTTAAAACTTTCTTATATAGGACTCATTTGCTATAGATACATATTCTCTATTGCTTCTTCTTCCATGCATTTACTCCTCATTTGCATAATCTAGGTGAAGACAGCCAATCAGAAAGCCCCGTGCAAGGAAGCCCCTCCCCTTCATCATCTCCATACCCCGCCTCCATCCATCCTCATCATGTAGTAGTTAGTGCAGGTAGGCTGTCACCCCTCTTCATTAACTTTGTATCTTCCACTTTGTCATTGCCTCTGTATAAATGTTGGATTGTTCTATTTGCAAATTAGGGATGCACAACCATTTATCCATTCATCATTGACATTTAGTTACTGCTACATGTAGGCTTTCACCACTTTCCATTGACTTGGTATATTTCACTATGCCATTGCCACTGTAGAAATGTTGGACTGTTCTATTTGCAAAATAGGGATGACCTCATTCAACCTCATGTAGTTGTGCAGGTAGACTTTCACCCCTCTTCATTAACTTGGTAGCTTCCACTATGTAATTTGCATCTATATAAGTATTGGATTGTTTCATTTGAAAATGGGTGGGTTTGAAATATGTTTTCACCTCATCATTTTATTCTTAACCCCTTTTTAAAATCAAATTGCAGCTATCATAACTTTCATGTTTGCTTCACCTTTTAAACTTAATAAAAATTTCATTTTCACTCTTCAGTATATAAAAGTCAGGGGAATTTTAGATTATCCCCTTTCCCCACAAATTCTTTACCTGCATTGCATAACCAAACTTTATGTACTTACCCACTCTCTGGTCTCATTGGCCTAATCTTCTCTTTGGGATGATACATTCCACTCATGGGGGTGTACAATGATTTGAATAGGGAGGGATAATGATGCTACAATAAAATATCAACTATTTTCAAATATGTATAATTGTTTTTTTCTCCATTATTGATGGATGTTCCTTTTTAAATCAACCATTCATAAAGGCTAAAGAAACTACAATACAAAACAAGTATTTATCTAATCCTACAATACATAAACACATAAAACACATCTACATACTAACACATTATCTATGCACTAAAAACCATTGTGGATCTACTTGTTTTATGTAATATTTATGCAAAATTAATATTTTGTAGATAATTAAAAAAACAGATATGATAGGGGTAGTTTAGTTTTGGTAAGGCTGAACTTTAGTAACCAAACCTGGACAGTAACGCTATAAACTAATGGTTATAACTCCACCATGCTCGAAATGTATACAAAATTACAAACGACTAAGTAAAAAGCCTGTTATCATTCAAAAAGAGCCATTAAAACTCAAGAGGGCGCTTTGTTAAAAGGCATTGGTTTCAATCATTATTCATACAAAATTATGTATGTGATGTTTTATTGAAATAATGATTAAATAGAGAGATCATCAACAACTATTTTAAAAAAGCTTTTGAAAATTTTTGAAAAAGTGCAAGCATTTTTTAAATTTTTTGAAAAAATCGTCTAATTATTTGGGCCCCAAATAATTATAAGATCAGATATATTTATTGATATTTCAGCCGTTTCTGGGTCGATTTTGGCCAAATAAAGTTTATTCTGCCATTGAAATTGCATGTTCTCTCAAATTCGACACTCAGTTTTTCATTACCTCACAAACAAATTGTGATATGCAGCGCCCTCTCTACCAAAACTAAACTACCCCTTTAACTGCATTGAAGATTGTTATATTTCAAGGTTAGATATTCTTGACGTACTAATAGTTACTACTGATAGTTAAAATAAAGTAAGTTTTGGTAAAAAATAAAACAGAAATGTGTTTTATCGTTTTTGAACCCCTTGACTACGGGAACCGGGTGGGTTTTGTACAAAGTCTATGGAGATTTCAGAATCTCGAAGGGAACGGGTTAATATCAATCAATTATATTTGTTTTCCTTCAAGAAAACAGAATAACATCCACAAAATTAGCTTCATAAATAACTCACGACTACTGCAATTATATCTGCAATTAAAACATGTAACTGAAGGAAATATTTACAATCAGTTAAGATATTATGGTTCTGGTTTTGAAAGCATATTTTCCTGCTTAATATTGAAATGCATTACCTTTCACAATTTTACCTACCCCCCTCCACGCACAAGCCCCCCCCCCCCCCCCAAAAAAAAACCCCCAACAAATAAAAAAAAAAAAAACAGAAACAAACATCCTTGTCCCTCCGAATTTAGAACTAACTTGACCTCCCCCGTTTGTTCTTGCAGGTGGTGATGCCCACAGCGGCTCCCCCAACCCCTACCAGTCTGGTGGCTACCACCCTCAGGGAGGCTACACTCACGGATCGGGGGATATCTACCAGATGTACCAGGGATGAGGGACGAGATTGACCGAGTAATTTGCCTGGACCCGTTTTGACAACTACGCATCTTCTTCGAATCTGCTTTAAAAAATAGATAAACAAAGTGTGTCTGTGATTTTGCAGCCCCTTGTGTATTTCTTCCTTCATTGAATATCCTCTTGTTTTATTCTGTTTAACCAAAGAAGTAGAATGTTTTTGTGATTTCTAAACAGCGTTTTAATGTAAGCTGGTTCATTATTTTTTCCTTCATAAAAAGTAAGAATTTTGGTTTCATTCTAATATTTGACCAACACGTAGAATATTTTCACGATTGTTTTTCATTTCATTATCATTTTCATAACTAAATTGCTTTTTTTCTTCATACAAATGTACTTTTTGTTTGTATTTTGTTAAAAGATATCAAATGCAACAACCTTGTGAGATATTATAAGTTCATCCACATATCTTAAATGTTTTTTTTTCTCTCAATTTTTCTCATACATTGTGAAATGAAACG
The DNA here is from genome assembly GCA_037951105.1 of Echinarachnius parma. Classification (NCBI taxonomy): domain Eukaryota; kingdom Metazoa; phylum Echinodermata; class Echinoidea; order Clypeasteroida; family Echinarachniidae; genus Echinarachnius; species Echinarachnius parma. The sequence goes on along the minus strand of JBAMJV010007936.1, from coordinate 64,233 downwards.
CGTTCATGAAATAAAGTTAAACAATTTCTGACTACCTTTAAACATGCTTGGAATTTTCACCACAAAATGAATTAATGAATTTTCTGACTAAAAATTAAATAAAGCGTATTTATCGGCCCTCTGGGTTTTGGTCCAAAATAGATTTGTTGAATTAAATAGTAAAGTTGTTAAAGAGTCTTATTTCAAACTTAAAAGTCTCCATGCAACAGCAACTACATTATTCATTTTTTGAATGAATTTTTGGTATAGTATATAGTTGCAAGTATGACATTATTGAGCTTGCAGTAATGCCCTGCTGTGTTTTCTGTTGGACAATTTACCCACTAACTATTACAAAAAAAGTTTGCATGCAGTCACTTCAAATTTCCTGAAAAACACTTCACGTTACAGCGACTATTCATTTCGTGAATGAATTCGGCAGAAAGTAATTCGCAAGAAAGAAGGAAAAACGTCTTTCTAGAAATGTCTTTCAAATGGACCATAAAAAAAGAAGAACAAATTTGTCTTTCACTTCTAATTGGATGTAATTAATTGGTCCTTATATCAAGCAAGAAATGAAAAATATGATAATACAAATATTCGCAATGTGTGTGTAATATGTGTGTGTGTGTGTTGGTTTGAATCCGTAACGTATAGGTCATATGTGCGCTTCGTGTCTCGCTTATTTTTTTTCTTCCTGTAATTACATATTTTGATTAAATTTGATTTGCAAAGCAAGTTCACATGACGCACACAAAACATTAGTAAATAATGTTTTAGAGAAATCAATTGGGACAAAAACTGGAACTACTTTTAAGAGAAACTAAAGTAAGACAAAGAAACAAAACAAACAAAGGAAGCCAAAAAAGAATTAGAGAGGAGAGAGAAAGGATAAGAATTATGATGTAACTAAAAGGACACATTGTATACATGTACATATATTATGTACAATAAATTACGGTATTCGATTTTCAAAGAAGAAGTGGTTTTTCGTACTTCTATTCTATATTTTGGAGTTATTTAAAAAGAAAGAAAAAAACTATAACTATGTCTTCTAATACATTTTCATGAACTCTTTTGATTCAGTTCTATTTTTCTCCTATTTAAATCTTGTAAGTAGACGTTGAATCTAGAAATAGATTTTTTTTGAAAAAAAAGTTGCCTATTTTGATGCATTTTTAACACAAATTAAGTGTTTTTTTACCATTATTCGAGAATGGTGTTAAATTAATGTACATGACTGTTTTGCCGATATTCATACTCTGTACCATTATGACATAATAATGGTGTTAAATTTATGTGTACATTTTCTCTCGAGATCTTTGCTGTATGTAGCGGGTAGCCGAAGTTTGCTGTTTAAAATTTTGAAAATTTGTCATCATTTGTTTCTTAATGCAAATGGTTGATGTTGAGGACCATGTTTTAATTCAATATACATAGATTTGTGAAGCTAGTCAGTTTTTAATCGTTCATGTTTAAATTTTGAAAAACTTTGATCGTATTCATTTAGGCGAGGACCATGTTTTAATTCCATATTCATACATCTTTTTAAATAGTAAATTCTATTTCATGTTCATGTACATATATAAAAGTACTTTTTCATTGCTTCATCGATTCATTACCAGTTGCAAATTGTTGATCAATTTGGAACTAAATTCCTTCTTGTGTCGTGAACCTCTCGGTTGGTATTCTCTTAGCATGGTCTAAGTGTGGACTAACCTTGGACTACCAAGTCGGCTAAGGCCACGCTTGAAAATTGTTTAGGGTTATGTTAGGGTTAACCTAGCCTGGACCAATTCCACACTTACCTAGTCCAATGTATAACTAGCTAGTCCTGAATCATGGCCAGGACCAACATTTTCTATTCTGATAGGTTTTAGCCCGGGACTGATATTAGTCCCAAATATTTAGTCCAATTAACAATGAGCTAGTCCTGAGAATCAGAATACTAACCATATTTAGTTCACACTAAGTACAGGAGGTGGGTACGCACTACATGTATTAGGATGTTGACTGGTTAGTTAAATGTTCACTTAAACCAGGAATATATTAAACCCAGGACTATTGAAATTAGACCATGCTACTAGTATACTAACCATTACATTTGGTTCATGACACTTTGTGGATTATATACTGTAACCATCATTGTGTGAAGCTATATATAAAGTAAGAAATATAGTTTAAAAAAAAGTATGTTCATAATATATTCTAAAAAGTTTATATTTCACAATTTAAAAATTTGTCAAGAGTGAAAATAAGGATTTAAAAACTTGAAGTTACTAATTTATTTGAATATAAATTAATAAACGTAGTAAGAGAAGTACAAACAATAACTGATTAACTTGTACTCGAATAGAAATAAAGCAGTTTGAAAGCAAAAATCAGCAATAAACTAAAAATAAAGCAGATTTGTGCTTAGTCTTGCCCACCTAAAAACCCACAGATTGGACAAAATCATTTAAAAATCTCTGAACATAAAAAAAAAAAAACAATTATGTTTTAAACTCTGTCATTTTAAAACTAAAAAACACTAACAAAACCTATAGATTGGACAAAAATCATTTTTAAATCTCTGAATATAAATGAACAAACATACACAAGTATGTTTTAGACTGTCAATTTACATATTGGATGTAGGATAGATATATACCTCAACCAAGCAAAGTGGTTTATTCTAAATAGAATTGTTTCCTTCAGGTATTGCCAAAGAGAACTCGGTACATTTTGTGCCAAAATTTCTTTCATGGAATGGGTCGAGCAATAGCAAAGGCAATCTCGATATATGAAATACCATGGAAATTCTTGTTCCCAAATTACAACTTACATGTAAGTGGCATGAATATATTTATGCTACAGAGTAACGTCGAATAGATAATGAATTTCCTTCATATTTGTTGCCAATACATTAATAACAATGTATGAAATGGTCTGATGCTAATTCTAGAGGATTAATTTTCAATGGAATTTTTTTCCTGGCCCGGGAAAGTCTTGTGCCAAATCAAAAAAAGTTTGGTTTGATTTAAGACACAAAAGCACTCCAAATCTATGAATTCTGTTCAGAATGATTTTGCCAGGGACAATGCAAACGTGTCAATTGATTTTTCATGTATGCTGCGTGCTTGGAAGTTAGAAATAAGACCAGTTTCTATTTCAGTTAAATTTTCATTGTGTGCCTTAACGTTTACAACACGCCATTTGCACTTGTACTCTGTCATTGAGTCCATAGTCTTCAAAAGTTATTTCAGTGTACATTTATCATGGCATCTAGGGCATTTTATAGAACATTATACTGGGTCATGTCTGTTTTAGTATTCAAATACCAATTCTTACAAACTGTTGTACTATTGTTTGTTTACATTCAGCGTACGATTAAAGATGTGTGCATAAACATATACTGCCCGCTATATTGGACTTTACATCCATCCCAAAATTTGTAGAATACGCAAATACATACATTTATATATTTTTTAACTGTTTTGCGTCTAAAGTTTGTGAAGGGTATCTGTGTGTGCATGTACACATGCAGCCATTAGAGTACATCGTGTTCTATTTTGGTGATCAAATACCTTTCTTTTCAAAGGTTGTTACTGCCTTTTACCATTCCTTGTAACGTTTTGTACTGCCTTTTACAGTTTAAATTTAAATTACAAAGATATGATGTAATGCCTACTATTGGACTAAATCCCTCCCAAATATTAAGGTGCTTTGTTAGATATTGTAGAATAGATGGAATATTCTATTTATCTTATCCCACCGAAATTGGACTCCCACTCGCATTGCAATAATAGAGTTTGTCTGTTAAAGATCTGGTCCCATATTCATAAAACTTTTCCAATCCGATCGTTGTAAGTGTCCAATCATTGATAATTGCTATGGCATCAGCCAATCAGCGTGGAGCATTGAGGCTGTTGCCATGGTAATTACAATAATTGGACATTTACAACAATTTGAAAAGTTTCATGAAACGGGGCCCAGAACCTTTTTCCATTTCAATCAGTTTTTTTAGCTACCACTTTATTTGTATGACCCTAACAATATCTATGTATAAAGCAGCGGTCTTCCCAAGAAATTACTTGGTATGTTTGGGCACCATTTTAGAATCAGATAGGCCTTCATAGAGTAACTTCCAAGTGTTTTAGAGACGATCAATCCAAACTTGTGCCAAATTTTGAAACAAGACATCTCACAAAATATCATGTACTATCATAAGTTGTAGTTATTATAATTTCTTGTAATTCTATTGCATTATGATTATGCCTCCTTGCATTGAGTGTGTATGAACTTTCCAAAGCATATATATATTTGACTTTGATTTTTGCAGAATTCTATAGTTTATGTTTTATATATATATATTTTCAAGGTATTATATATATTTTCATTCCATCTTTAGGTATCATGTAGCGTAAGTTAACGTTTAAATGTAGAATTTAAAAAAGTGCCATTTATATGTAACAGTATTTGGACAGTAGCGTTTTCATTAGTAAGTTTTAAAATAAGAATTTGTAATGTATTAAAAAAAAAAAGCTTTTACATTTGTGCATGTATATTGAAAGAGTTTTAACACACAGTTATGTATATAATTCCCCGGTCTTTGGTACTCCACTGATTTCACGCTTCTCGGATTCTATTTGAATATATTGTGCGCACGTTTCGAACAGATGTAAATTTCGGCTAAAATTGTAAGTGATAATGAGTATATATATTATAGTAGGGGTGTAAAAGGACCTGGGAATTATATACATTTATAAACCAAAGTCTAAGGTTTTTTTAAATATTTTAAAAAGAAATATGTACTTTTTATTTTCATATAAAGTTCCAAGAACTTTGATATATTTTTTTCTTCTTTTTTATTTTGTACTATTGGGTTTAATAGGCAAAAACCCAGACCAAACAAAGAAATGTTAACAATTTTAAAAATAAGTACTTTTCTCAGGTACTACGTGTATTTTTGTACTTTTTGTACACTTTTGGTTAAATAACACAAAATTGAAACAAATGACAGATTCTTAGAACAGCTACATGTAGAAGTTTGGAAGATCAGTTGTGATTGGTCACCATGCAATGAATGCATAGCTAGCTAGATAACCAATCAAATTCAAGAATAGTGTGCAGTCCATTCTTCCATCCAGCCTCAAAGGTTCATGGATCGGGGAATGTGATTGGCCAATTATAGTTGGAAGTGATGTGGCCTAGCCAATCAAATTGCTCGACAGAGATAAGTGTGAGATTTTTGTTGTAGCCATGTAGCCACTATTGACTGAAGGTGGAATGTGATTGGTTGATTGTTGAGATGTAGAAGAAGGAAGACCCACCAATCAGAGAAGTTCTTTCTTTTGTGTTACATTCCATGCAAGGTGTTTAGGCTGAAAGGTGCTTTCTGATTGGCTGTCTCACAAATGAATTTTCCACTCTTTGCACTCAGCACCAAACCCTATATATTTTTTTATTTTTTACCAAAAAAAGTATTATTTTTCTTTATATTTGCAATATGCTCACTGAAGTAGCCATTTTCTGTCCATTTTAAATCAGAATAAAAATGATCGAAGAGCTACAGAGAAATGTTTACTTAAAATTCATTTTGGAACCAAATTACCAATTTAAGTACAGCTAAACTATGCCAAAGAATTTTATTTGCCAAATTTATTGGCAGTTATTGTAATTTTTTATTTTTTTAAAAATTATTTTGAATCTATTTTCTTGGACAGTGTCCTATCAGTATGCAGTGTTTTGGGAAAATACCAGAAAAACACCAGAAATTCACATTTCTTTGACAAAGGAAGAAAAATCGATAAATTTATTTAAAGTTTATTGATGAATTTTTTCTGGAATGCTGTATATCAATGAATCACATTTTTCAAGTTAATTGTAAAGCATTCTGATCACTAACATTCAAAGTAAGTAAACAATTCCATTAACAACATTGTAAGATGTATTAAAGCAAATATGTTTTTTAAAAGTTGTTGAAATTTCTTAAATTGTATAAAAAGTAAAAATGTTTATAGTATTCAAAATTGTGTGTTAATTCTTTAATATATTGACTTTAAAAATAATGTGTATGTATAAGCTAAAAGTTGCAGTGCTTTGTCATTTACATGTAAATGCCTTTAAATGTTGTAAAGGTTGATTGTACTTGTGGTTTTTTCAGTGGCAGTACACAGGGTTTGCTGTATATGTCCATGTCCAACTTATACATACAATTAAGAGCACTGCAACTTTTCGCTTCTTTTTTCATTGTAATTGTTATCAAAACGTTTCATCATTTTTTTTCTCAAGAATTTCTGACGATTGTTAGCGTTGTTTGTGATTGTATTTTTGCTTATCGCTGGTAGCTCTCATTGAAAAATCACATTTATTATCATTCTATCATCTAAAAAAAAAAAAGAAATAAAATTGCAACTCAGAAAAAACTTGTAGACTCTAATTTTGTTATATTTGGTCTAATTTGTGTATATTTAAAAATATTTGTGTATGTCTTTGTGTGTCCGAGTGTCTTTTGTCCTATGTGGGATTGAATAGATATTACAGTGCATTGTATACACAAGAATTAAATGATATTCTTTATGAGAAAATGGGGTGTTTTACAAATATTTTAAATAGAAATTAAAATTGGGTTAAAGTTTAATATAGAAAGCCATTTGTAGCCTTGGGTGTTGCATTAAGAGTTGTTATCAATCGCAAGTCAGAAATTACTTGCATTTGCACCAATCAGATTTGTGCATTTAGGACGGAATTGATTCGTGACTTGCGAATTATTGCAACTTTGCAATATTGATGGCAACTCTTTATGCAACACCCCCCAGTTTGAGCAACCACCTCTCTTTATAGACCAACATTCTTGGCTCCATAGGAAGCTAGTTGGCTGAACCAATGAACCTGTCTACAAAGGACACTTGCTTATTGAGATCTCTCTTTTTGTCTCCCTGTGGTGGTCTTTATAGGCAGGTTTAACTTACTTTTTTTTTAGTCTTGTTTTTTTAAGAGGAATAGACACCGGATGTGAATGAAAAATATCAAACAATTGGATGGTTTAAGTTTTTAATCCTTTTTTATTACAAGTAATTTACAAAGTTACATAATCCTTCAAGAGATAAGGATAAGACAGAATACATGTAACTCTGGACCATTTTTGATGAAGGTTTTACAGATATTAACGGTTTCATACATAGAGAAACTGACCAGGCCCCATATTCATGAAACCCTGCTAGCTTAGTTCCTTGCTAAGTGTATTTTTGATGTGCAGTTTATTGAGCAACAAACCGTTTACCTAGTCCACAACTAGGGTCAACTGGGTAAGCCTTAGTTACCCACTAAGTTAACACTAGTTAGCAACTGAAATATATTGTGTTTACCTCTGGGCCACGCCATCCCAAATGGACTTAGCAGGGAACTAATAGCCGGCTTTCATGAATATGGGCCCTGAAGTATAATATATCACAAATGAAAAATGAGCAAAGAAATTTGGGCTTCCTCGTAATTCGCACCCGAGACCTCCGGATTGCTAGACCGGTGCTCTTACCGACTGTTTCAGGGAATGAACAAACCATCACAGGAGCTCTTTCTAGCTCAGTCAGTAAGAGCACTGGTCTAGCAATCCGGAGGTCTTGGGTTGGAGTCCCGGGGAAGCCCAATTTTCTTTGCTCAGTTTCCAGAAATTAATTGTCTGACATTTTGACTCGATCGTAGTCATTTAAATACATTCCTCCCATAATGCTTTGATTTAATCAAAGCAAGAGAGGACACTTACATGTACATGTATAATAACAAAATAGAACAAAACACCATATTGTGAATGATCTTCCCAATGCCCATGAGCCGCATGGAAGGAATGCTACCCAGGGAGTGGAGGTGGTGCGCACAGTGTGCGCTGGCATCGTATCCCTTGACCGGGGTAATATTAGTGCACTGTATGTAAATCAAACCAATTATTATGCCTAGGTCACAAATGCTCCGATTTGGGATAAGGCGCCCGTACGATGCCACTTTTTGGGGAAAATCTTACAGGAACCTTACAGCGACCACCCGGGTGCCACAGCTATCCTGCGGTCGCTGTTGCATTCCCCCTCACCGTACGACATCGTGGAAGGTTATAACGCAGATTTACAAATTCCTGATGCATAGCGTACGATTTTTACTGGCCTTCGGCCCATAGACATGTCGTAGCTATATCACACTGCAAGGGCTTTGCGCAGGCCTGGCACAGACACTGTAGCATTTGTCTGAATATCATACAAATTTGAGACTGAATTTTGGGCCACTGAAACCGTACGGTAGTCGTGAGGTTTCAAATTTTCTGTAAGAGTATCTTATGATGTTTGTACGAATCCCGTACAAGCCACGTAAGGCATCCTTTCGGGCGCTAAGAATGCGTGCAAGGGAGCCATGCAATTTACAATTGCTTTACTCCCAAAGTTATCGCACGTACCCCTGCAAATATGTGACTGCTACACAAAGATACCGCAGACATTGTACGATATCCCAACTTTCCAAAATCATAGAAAATCTGCCGTAGGTAGAAAAATCGTGAAGCACCTGGTGGATTTGTGACCTAGGCATTCCAGTAGTATCATTACGTTTCACTAAGTTAGCCGTGATCTCCACCACGGTGGAAATCAACTCAACCATTTGAATAGCTTTCGTCAACATTCCATGCCCTGTTAACTGCCCCCCGAGACCTAGTGGTATTATAGAGATAATCTCCTCCGGTTACACGCAGTAAACCGATAAGAACGGTGTAAACGGTGATAAAATTCTACTAGAGGCACGAATCTCTCAACCTCTCCTCAGGCCTGAGAAGCGGTTATTTTCTAACTTGGGTGAAACGTAATGTTTATAACCTACTATTAAAAGAATTTTCATGATTGAATGATCATAAGTTGTCAGATCAAAAGTTGTCAATAAGCCATACAAAATATAACAGTGTAATATTATTAGCATTATTAGCACAGGATACTTTATACAAATGTACTGCAGTGCATGTGTATGCACTACCTCTTTTTTTGACCCATTCAAAATATGAATAAAGAAAATCAGCCACATTTACAAGATACATGTTAATTAGAATCTGCACTTGCTGAGTGAAAATAAACTTCCATAAGAGTTCACATATTGTAGTGCACATTGCATTGGATCCATTCTACACCAGAGTTGCTCCGCGATCGTGTCCACTTACTGGAGAGTTCATTCACCATGGTGAAAACCACTCGAATTGTAGAGTCCGAGACTTCTTATTTGTCACATTTTCATTCTATATGGCTACCCTGAAGCATGCCGAGTAGCGAGCTACATGTACCTAGCACCTCCTCCTGTTACGGCCACCAGGCAAAGTTCTTATCAATACTGCAGTGTACCAACCACATCATCAACAAATAAATAGTCTATTTACTGGCTCCATTGTCCAATTATAATGGTACAGTCCGTTCACTGGCTCTGCCCATTTTCCCCATGGCTACCCTGTAGCATGCTGAGTATCAAGCTGCCGAGCTCCTCTTACCTACTCTGTAGAATGCCTCATAATAAAGTAATGGTTCAGTGCATTCGATAGTTCAGTTAAAATATAGACTAGTGTCCAGTTATAATGGTACAGTCCGTTCACTGGCTCCGCCCCTATTCCCCATGGCTACCCTGTAGCATGCCCAGTAGCGAGCTGCCGAGCTCTTCCTCTTGGTAAAGGCCACGAGACATTGTCCATATATAATGTACAGCCCTATTCTCCATGACTTGAGACCAGGAGGTCTAGGTGGTCTACGGCAGTGAGACAAGTTCCTATCAATACTGCATTGTATCAACTACAGTACCACCTCGGAATGACTGTCCATTTATTGACTGGCTCCGCCCCTATTCTCCATGACTACCCTGTAGCATGCCGAGTAGCGAGCTACCTAGTTCCTCCTCCTGGTAAGGCCACGAGACGAGAAGGTCCAGACTCTCCTCAGACTCCACACCAGACATCTAGATACAATGGAGAAATACAAAAAATTGGTTGATTAATTGATTGATTGATTGAGTCTTTGTTTGTTTGATTGTTTGATTGAGTCTTTGATTGATTGATTGATTGATTGATTGATTGATTGATTGATTGAAAGATTGACTTAATTATTGAATGAATGCATGAATGTTTTATTGATTGACTAATTCGCATACAAAATAAAGAAGTATTCTTATAAAAGATGAAAATGTACATGAATGTATATACAATTATATATCACATAGACCCAAAAGTAACTTTTTCCATCTCATCTATTCATTGAATAAGCTAGAAAACTAGAGATGTGCAGATTGCAGCATATTAATAATTATAGAATGGGTTGATAAATCCCTGCAATCTGATTGGTTGAGAGCAAAATTTGTGCAGACAATTAATTGTACTGGATGCATGAAAAGTCATGCGTCCGGTAAAAAAATCATGCGTCCGGTAAACATTTCATGCGTCCGGTAAAAATGTCATGCGTCCGGTAAAAAATTTCATGCGTCCGGTAAAAAAATCATGCGTCCGGTAAAAAATTTCATGCGTCCGGTAAAATTATTTCATGCATCCGGTAATTTTTCTAATTTTTACTTTTTTTACTTTTTGGGGGGCGTAACAATGCCCATTCTATAAAACAGATGATGCGCAAGTTTATTTCATGGGTCGGTGGAATTGTTTGCACGCGGTAACTATGGAAACTAGTCTAAACCCACTCGGCTTCGCCTCGTGGGTTTAACAGTTCCATAGTTACCTTGTGCAAACAATTCCTACCGACCCACTCATACCTGCGCATCATTTGTATACTAACATTCAATGGTTGATGTAATTTTGTGGTCTTACCTTGAGCAGGATGGATCCCATCATGATGGACTCATCGGGCATCAACTGGATGGACTCGTGGGGAAACCGCCTGCATTAGAAAGGAAAAAGTTCTTCATTTCATGTTTGTCATTCATACTGACGATATTGTTGACCTTGTCTTTCAATTTCAATTTGAGGGTCGTTCTTTCGTTAGAAAATCATGTGTTTAACTCATCATTATCAAAATAATCAATGCTATGACTTATATTTTACCAATATTATAATTATAACCTCTAGAGTTTCCTGGTAAGTGCTTCCATGGATGATGATGCAGACGTTGATACGGTGGATGTGAAGCAAATCTCTTCCTTTTCTTCTTCCCTTCCCTCCTTCAACATCACATCTTGTTCTTAGCTTTTCATCATCCTTTTCTCCTAATTTCCTTCATATTTCTCTAGGTTTTCTTTCCCCCTTTTCTTTTTTGCCACTGCTATGAAAAATAATCTACATCATTACGATAAGAATATGTGATTGGGTTCCTCAGTAAGTTCTTTAATGGACGATAAGGGTCCTACTAGTTAGCACGAAGAAGTGCAAAGCAATTTACTGCGAACAAATTTTCCATTTGCATAGCATGCAAAATGCGAACGGGATTTACTGCAAACAAATTTGTTCGCATATGAAATCCTGTTCGCACTTGTTGAATCCCGTTCGGGCTTGTTCGCATTACATTTGATCCCTAACCCTAATCCTAAATATTGATGGCTTATTCACGCTATACACATGTAGTTCGGGTTTGTTCGTAGTACTTTGCACTTGCTCGGAGTAATTAGTAGGACCGGATGATTATGTAGATGCAGATAAAGTTGATGTGAATCTCGTATTATGAAATATCACCTACATAATTAATTGTATTATTATAATGTTCATACCTCTTGAGTTTCTTGGTGAGTGCTTCCATGGACGGTGATGTTGATGTTGAGACGGTGGATGTGAAGCGGATCTCGTGTTCAGTCAACCCAAGTTGCTGCATTACTTTAGAGGGCTCCTCAATCTGTATCCTCTGCAAAAAGAAATAAAATTAATTATTAAGATCATAACGATGACAATGATGATGATGATGATGGTGATGATGATGATGATGATGGTGATGATTATGGTGATGATGACGATGGTGGTGATGATGATGATGATGATGGTGATTAAGATGATGATAACGGTGACAATGATGAATAAGATGATGATGATGGTGATGTTGATGTTGATAGTGTGGATGTGAAGCGGATCTAGGTTCAGTCGATCCAAGTTGCTGCATCCTCACTTTGGATCCTCTACAAAAAGAAATACAAGTCGGGAATTATATTAACAAAGATCATAATTAAGATGATAACGATGACAATGATGAGGATTGTGGTGATAATGATGATGATGCTGATGTTGATACATTGATACAGTCTCAGGTTCAGTCAACCCAAAGTGCTGCATCACTTTCGTTGGCTCTTCAATTCGTATCCTCTAAAAAAAAGAAAAACAAATCACAATAATAATACAATGGCGATGACCAAGCTAATGATACAAATTATGATTGTGCAGAATGGTGATGATTCAGACAATGATAATGAATAAGATGCTGATGATGCTAATGTTGATGCTGATGATTATGATGATAAATGTGACGATAGTGAAGCTTATGATGGTGATGATGATGTTGATGATGATGATGATGACAATGACAATGACAATGACATGATTATTATGACCTTGATGGTAAAAATGATGGTGATGGTGATGATGACAAAGATAAATCATTAACAAAATTATGATTAAGATAACATGATGATGATGATGATGATGATGATGATGACAATGAGGATGATAATAAGAGGTGGACGAGACTATTAGCACACCGTTGTCTTTGGGCTTTGTACACTCACCTCATCTCTGATGACGACAGCTCCGTGCATGGTGTGGAATTTCTTGGAGTCTGGTAGGCCAGAATGGAAACCTGGAAGAATTAATATAAATATGGAAATTAATACACCTAATGTTATGTGTGCACCTGGAAAGAAAGTACCAATAACAATTATTTCAAGAATAACGCTACCAAAAATAACCAATTATATTACAATATAATATAAAACTTAGAAATAAAAACATGATGCAATTGACCAAAGATCCAAGGTTGGTTAAACAAGTACGGTCTCATAACAACAAACGGGTAAAAATATTGATGTTTCATCAACAAACTTAACTGAAAAGGTACAATTATGCTATTTTGCTTGGTTTAACAATAAGATATTACTAGAGATTCGTTTGAAGTACCGATGTAATCTTCAAAAATGTTCTTGATATTTTGCAAAATAACAACTGTAAACAATGCGTTTCATGCCATCTGTCTGTATTGTAAGTACTTAAACGGTTCGCTCATTGATTATAAATTGAGTCGAATTTGGTATGATTGTGAAGGTAATCTTGTACTTAACAAGCCTCGAGAAATTCAGATTTTTTGAATTTTTAAAAATATTTTTAAATCGAAATTGAAAATGAGAAAAATTCACCCTCCAAACCAGGCCCAAATTCACCCCGCTCTCGCCGCTTAGGTCGATGACGTGTGACGAGGGGGTGAATTCTCTGTTATATCGCGGTATACATCAGTTTGTGTGCATTATTTTGTTTACAACGTCCATCGCTCGCTCGTTTTGCAACATCGGAAATGAAGAAACAAAAATCTAGAATTGCCCAATGTTAGTGTAAAAGTAGATATTTTACCGTATGAGTGGTTATTTTCCCAAACTTAGAGATTTGTTTGGCAAATTGAGAGACGCAAATTGAACGTGCCTCGAAAAAAGAAATGCCCGTCAGTTGAATGATACGAACACGCACTAGAGTTTCAGCGGCAACGCTCCGCGAGACAGGCTGTGCTCTATAGCTATAATACCTAGCTAGCTGCACGCCAACTGCCATGACTGCCTTGTAAGTAATTGCACTTTTAAAATGCTCCGAAAATGAACGAATATGCAAGATTATTACGATCACACCTATTCTAGACTATCTCTTATTTTACTTACATGTTTGTAGGGCTTTTAAAACAAAATACGAGAACAATTACCTGCAAAAACAGCTGATAATAGTGCACTTTACGCGAGCTGAATTGAAGCGAGCTACATACACTGCACTAGCCGCTATGCATGCATTGTCCACCGGCCGCATACGCGCACGGACGTCGAGGCTCTCCACGTATCATGCATGCTGCCGGAGAGTATTATTCAACTCGCAGACTAGGTGATTTATTTACCTATTTTTACTTTATCAGACACATTAATGAATAAAAGAATAACTTTACAACGAATATAAACTGTTGTTGTATTAGTTCAAACAGTTTAAACCACCATAATTGTATAGAAAATAGTTTAAACAACCACAGAATCCCCGGTATAAAGGGGTATAAATCCGGTATATAATGTGGTAGAAACCGAGGCTTCTGATTGGATAACCCCTCGCTCTACGTCAGTACAACACACCCAGCTATCGGACCCCGCTCGTAACTGGATTGTGGTTTTGAAGCAGCGTTTAGTATTTTCATTTTTGTTTTAATTTTCGGATGTGCGAGTACTTGGAAAGTGATATTTTCATTTTCTGTATGGAAAGATGAAACTTGGCTTATGTTGCTTTTTCTTTGAATAAACACTTTAAGGTTTAGGATTACATGGACCCAAACAATACTTTTTCTAATTTTCCTATTCTAGCATCTGAATTAAAAACTGGCACATTGCCGATTTTTCAGCATAACATTTCCCTTCACTTACAAACATTGATGAAAAATTGATAAATTACATCTGCCTGTATAAAAATGAGAATTGCAAACAAAGCGCTGTGTATCCCCAACTCATTATACACAGAGGAGCTGTCATCAATAAAAAGTCTACTAACCTGCTAGTGATGAACTCCTCTTGAAGAGACCCAGTGAAACATCAGCCATCAGATTGGTCTTGGTTGCTACGGTAATTGTCTCACCATTCTCGGGCATGTAGCAGGGGATTTCTGTAAAACAACGTGAGCATGATTATAAATCAGAAAACATATAAATATTTTATGGCTATTTCCACATCTTCAGTAGATTTCATAGTAAACCTCCGCCTTATCATCATCATCATCACTATTATCATCCCCATCATCATCATCATCATCATCATCACTATCATCATCATCATCATCACAATCATCATCATCATCATCATCATCATCAACATCATCAATATCATCATCATCATCAATATCATCATCATCATCATCAATATCATCATCATCATCAATATCATCATCATCATCATCATCATATTCATCATCATATTCATCATCATAATCACCATCATCACCATCATCACCATCATCATCACTATCATCATCATCACTATCATCATCATCATCATCATCATCATCATCATCATCACTATCATCGTCATCATCATCCTTTCCACCAGCACCACCATCATCGTCTTCATCATCTCCACCACCATCACCATCATATTTTCATTGCTTTCATTGTCATCATAATCATCATTTCTACAAATGGGTTATAAAAATAAACGTGGGGAAGGAAGACGTAGAAGACTTACTGAACTCTCCAGTGATCTTGTTCTTGAGGAATTCCATCTTTGTTGCCTCGCCGTGAACCAGAAGAACGTTCTTCGGTTCACTCATCCTGATCAGCTGCATGATGCCCTTTGCATCAGCATGCGCACTGAAGAAAGATAAAAAGAAATTATATTTTTAAACAAAAACACTTTTTAATTGACTCTTTAACCTAAAGAGACTGGGCTATTTTGAACCTTAACAAAACTGGGGGGGGGGGGGGGGGGGGCAAAAAGGGCCCCTTAAGATCTCGGCAACCGAAACTCCGATCGACTCCAAATTTGGCATCGCGATAGATGTCCATAAGGTCTACAATATTGCGTAGAAAAAAAAACCAATAATTAGAATATGCTAATTAGAGCTAATTAATTATGCAAACATTTTATTTTTTTATATTTTGTTTGTTTTCTCGGCAATCGAAACTCCAATCGACTCCAAATTTGGCATAGTGATAGATGTCCATGAGCTCAACAATATTGCATAGTTAATCTTTTTGTTTTAATTATAATATGCTAAATAGAGCTAATAATTATGCAAACATTTTATTTTTTCCATATTTTTTCCATTTTTCTTTATATTTGGTGATTCTTATCAAACAAAATTGTGTTCCTAGCACTTGCAGTATACATGCTAAGATTATATAAATTGACCCAATCTCTGATAAAACAACAGGATAATCATGAAATTGATTTTGTTTTACTGTTTTTTACTTTGTTTTTTTGTGTTTTTCTTTGTATTATTCTCTATATATTGTATTGTTTTACGCAAATGAGAAAACAATAAGTATTTTCACCATGCCAAAGTGGAATACTAACATTACTTGTGAAAAGATGGGTGTAAAACTGTAACATAAAAGGTGCATGTAAAAACTGTGTGTGTTATATACATGGAAGAATTAGAAAACGTTCAAATTTTTTGTGACATGCGATCGCAAAATGTTACGTAACACATGAATCGTTGACCCGGTGTGCGCAAATTTGATATCAAAACTTGCGCAAGACTAAGGAAAAAAAGTCATGAAGTGGCACCGTAAAATATTTAGGCGTTGCAAAGTAATCGCGAAAAACGTGGAGGGGGGCTAAATCAGCCCCCCCCAGTCTTTTTAGGGTTAAGAGCCCACAGATCTTTATTCTCTTGTGAAGAGTTTGCATGTTAATGTAATTAAAACTATATGCCACTAGAACAAATTATTGTAGACATTTTTCTGGTCCAGACTAGACATTTAATTTAACCAGGACATTTAGGAAAACACAATTCTTCATTTGTTACAGAAGAAAAATTCTTTATGAAGGATATTTACTATGGTAGAACACTTACCTGAAAGACATGTACTGCACTGACAGCTTGACATCAATCTGTAAAGAAATGTATAAATGAAGTTTTAAAATATATAAAAAAAATAGAGAATTGTTGGAAAGATCCTTAATGTAAACGTTATTTAAAATTATTAAAATTGTTAGGATCACCAGTCCCATTGCTTTATTTTCATCTACTTTAAATTAAAAATTCCTCTTTCTCTTCCTCACTAAACGTTCCATATATGATTTTCTTCCTCACCCTAATCATCATCATCATCATCATCACCAGTCTTCTTCGTGACCATCATGACCAACACTACCACCACCATCATCCATCTCAATCTTGTTCTGTCCACTCAGGACCTTGTGTGCGACCATCCTGGCGACGCAGTACCCTGGCATGATAATTATGCTCCTCGTCATCCTCCTTCTTTTCAACATCATCACAATCATCCTAACAATAACCCTCTTTCTGTTGCCCTTCCCCTTTTAAAGTCAACATTATCATCATTATCATCCCAATCATTAACCACATTATCCAAATATCCTCCTCCATCATAACCATCATCATCATCGTCATCATCATCATCATCACCATCACCATCATCATCATCATCATCATCATCATCATCATCCTCATCATCATCATCACCATCACAATCATCATCACCATCATCATCATCATCATCATCATCATCACCATCATCATCATCATCATCATCATCCCACCCCTTCTTACCGTCTGTCTGTTCTCCATCTCTATCTTCTTCTGACCACTCAAGACTTTGTGTCCGACCGTCCCGGCGACGCAGTACCCCGGCATGATGATCATGTTCTTCTCGTTGGATGCCCACTGCTTGAAGATCTGCAGTGAAAGGCCGGAGTGGAGCATGCCAGGAGTCGCAAACACCACCATCGGACCCGGGTTGTTGATGTAGGCTCTGTCAAACGCCTGTGGAAAGAACAAATAGAAACCATTAGAACATAATAGACATTGATGAAAAAATAAACATCATAAACATAATGTTACAATCATGTGTATTTCTCCGAGACTGATTAATAATAAAAAAATAATTTATGATCATGGCAATTATCTTGTACAATTTTTCAACTTCCCGGGGAGCATACTAGCCATGAGCAACCAACTGGCGCATCAGGCTAATTTAATGTACACCCCATCAAAGTACCCATTTTATACTGGGTCAAAATCATACTCAGAGCAGCCATGTAAAAAAAAGACAGAAATGCTGGGACATTGATTTGGAGTCAAGCGCCCATGCAATCATACTACAACACCTCCACATTATACAGAAACCGCTAGAGCATTTGAAAATAAACAAATCTTACCTTGATGTGCTGGAACTCAAAGAGGTTTCTCTTCACAAACGTCTTCTTGATCTTCTGATTGGTCCATGTGATGAACAGCTTGTAGTAGTGATTGGCCTGTAATAATAAGAATAATAATAATAGAAATGTATATTGCGCACATTGCAAAAGAGCCTCTACACCCTTGTAATTGTGCACAACCAAAAGTCTTCTTGATCTTCTGGTTGGTCCACGTGATGAACAGCTTGTAGTAGTGATTGGCCTGCGAGCAGAAAAAAGGGACACATTACGCTTTAGGCAACACATACATGTATAGTATCTTGCGATGTTTGTACGAGTCCCGCAAGGCGTCCGTATGGGCGCTAAGATTGTGTGCACGGAAATCATGCAATTTACTACTGCTTTAACTCCTAAAGATATTGCACGTACTCAGGCGAATATGTGACTGCTACGCAAATATACCGCAGACATTAAACGTTATCCCAACTTCCTGTAGAAAAATCCTAGAAATCCTGTCAGAGGTAGAAAAATGGTGCAGCACCAGGTGCACTTGTGACATAGGCATTCATCTCCCATTCATTTACAATAATATAAAGGAAGTTCAGTTTGTCATTAAGTCTGGGGCCAGTTTTATGAAAGGGTCTTATGTTCAGACCGTCTTAACTGTCCCTTGTGATCGAAACAAACACCATCCGTATGCCCGTAGATCAGTCTCATGAGGTCACTTGACAGTTAAGACCGTCTTAACATAAGACCCTTTCATGAAACGGGCCCCTAGGTGCCAATACAATTTATTAAAAACTTATATATTGTGTACATTAAAGAACAATGAAACCCAAGCAAAATGTTGCTTTCATAGACTTGAAGAGATTATGAGGAATAATCTCTGAAAGTTAGAGCATAATCGGGCAAGAAACAAGAAAACTATCGCTCTTTGAAGATGTCCATGTATTCCTATGGGGAACTCAAATTGACAAGGCACTCTGATAAGTGTGTGGACTACTCTCCATATGTTTTGTACACAAATGTTCCTATTTTTACAGTTTTCTTCATAGTCACACTTTTCCAATCCCCCACCTCATGATATGATATGTATAAATGCATTCTACAAAACATATGTTGAACTTAAACGAAGGGTAAACATACATTTTGAGAAAATTTACCAAAATTGAAATGTTTTTGTACAAAATGTATGGGGAGTAGTCCACAACTTTGCCAGAGTGTGTTGCCAATTTGAGTCACTCGTAGAAGTAAATGGCTTTTCTCAAAGAGCCATAATTTTCTTATTTCTTGACTGATTGTGCTCAAATTTTCAGGGACTATTCAACCTATTTAGTGTATTATAGTGCATACAACAATTTGTCTGGATTTCATTGTCCTTTAAGGAACAAAGCAAAAGACCAATTTTAAAGAGTATTGGCACTTAGAGGGTACTTAGAAGTCATGTTAATATCAGATGGATTAGCATAATATCTTACCCTCTCTGTGAGTCCTGTTGAGAAGTAGACTGGTGCTTTGAGGTTCATTCTCTCCCTATTAAGTATAAATGAAAACACATTTTGTTTGAGAGTACTGTAAGGCTTGAATCCTCATCAACATCATCATCATCGTCAACATCATTTTATTATCTATTTTAACATTTTCATTATCATAATCATGATCTACTACAAGTTTAACATATTTTTTCAGAGATTTTTTTGATGTATTTCAGTATTAAAATGTTTTCTTATCATCATCGTCATCATTGTCATCATCGCCATCATCATCCTCAACATCATCATCGTCATTGTCATCACCATTATCATCATCATCATTACTATCACCATCCTCCTCCTCCTCATCACCATCATCATCCTCAACATCATCATCGTCGCCATCATCACCACCACCATCATCATCATCACCATCACCATCATCATCATCACCATCATCATCACCATCATCATCACCATCATTATCATCATCATCACCATCATCATCATCATCATCACCATCATCATCATCATCATCATCACCATCATCATCACCATCATCATCATCATCACCATCATCATCACCATCACCATCATCATCATCACCATCATCATCATCATCACCATCATCACCATCATCACCATCATCCTCATCATCATCCACCTCCTCATCTTACCAGTAAGACTCGAGCAGGATGCAGAGTTCCTGGGCTCTACCCAGAGCAAAGACCGGGATGAGAACCTTGCCTCCTTTCTCCACACAGTCGTGCACCTTCTTCAAGAAGTCTCTTTCTCTGCACCTGTATAGAATGTGAAACAAAGCTTTGAATTTAGTGATTATTTTCTTCGAAATTACTCAAGATGTACATTCATTATTTTTTAAAAATAAAATTCCTCATCTTCCCTCATAAAGGTATCATGTAAAGGTGCACCTGTAAAGTGTCAGATATTGCAGAAAATGACATTTGTACCAAAATCATTGTAAGATATGTCCAAATGATGTGTGAAGGTTTCATTGAAAAAGAACACTGCTTTCCTGGTTAAAAAAGTGAAAATATGCGTCAGCTTTTACAACAAACTATTGTATGACGTTTACGAGGTTTATGTCTTGAGCTCAATGATAGATATTGTCATACTAAAGGGGCATTTGAAAAAAATCTAACCCTATTTTATTCTCCTCTTATCATAAGCTAAACAACACGGTACAAGAGAAACGAGGAAGCTCCAAGTAATTTTTGTGGAGTCAGACAATTAACATACATCCCTTTAAAATTTGATAACACCCCTCCATACCTTAATCAAAATTGAAATTTAATGCAAAATTGCAATCTATAAGAATTGTTACTCTATGAAGTTATTTTCTCATATGTGAGCTGTTCAACACAATTATGAAATTTGTTGGAAATTCTGAGGAATTCATATACCCGCCTTGAGGACTAACAAGTAGAGCTGATAAGCAGGTTTCACATCATAAGGCTGAGTCGGTTCCGTCACCACCGGGTCCTGGTTTTGTTTTTTCAGAACCGGGCCCCGGGGGAAAAAAAAATTTAAAAAATATCTATAATGACTCAGCCTTATTACATCATGAAAACGTGTTTATTACCTTTTTGAATCTCTGATGGTGGTAGCGTAGGTAGATTCTGTGATGAGTAACTTGTTTATTACCTTTTGGAATCTCTGATGGTGGTAGCGTAGGTAGATTCTGTGATGAGTAACTTGTTTATTACCTTTTTGAATCTCTGATAGTGGTAGCGTAGGTAGATTCTGTGATGAGTAACTTGTTTATTACCTTTTTGAATCTCTGATGGTGGTAGCGTAGGTAGATTCTGTGATGAGTAACTTGTTTATTACCTTTTTGAATCTCTGATGGTGGTAGCGTAGGTAGATTCTGTGATGAGTAACTTGTTTATTACCTTTTTGAATCTCTGATGGTGGTAGCGTAGGTAGATTCTGTGATGAGTAACTTGTTTATTACCTTTTTGAATCTCTGATGGTGGTAGCGTAGGTAGATTCTGTGATGAGTAACTTGTTTATTACCTTTTTGAATCTCTGATGGTGGTAGCGTAGGTAGATTCTGTGATGAGTAACTTGTTTATTACCTTTTTGAATCTCTGATGGTGGTAGCGTAGGTAGATTCTGTGATGAGTAACGTGTTTATTACCTTTTTGAATCTCTGATGGTGGTAGCGTAGGTAGATTCTGTGATGAGTAACTTGTTTATTACCTTTTTGAATCTCTGATGGTGGTAGCGTAGGTAGATTGAAAGATTAAACGAGAACTTGTTTGAGATTTAATCTCAATTATATAAGTAATATAAAATGAGGGATTACGTTAACTGAGAGCCCGTCAGTGCGCATGCGCTAATCCGCAATATTCGTAGATAGCCGAGGATGTGCCTGCTGAACCAAGGCAGAAAGATTACGAGAACTCGAATTAGTACCCAACATTAGGGAGGGTAAGGGAGGGACGTAATCCCTCATTTTATATTACTTATATAATTGAGATTAAATCTCAAACAAGTTCTCGTTTAATCTTTCAATTATACGACGTAATACCAATTTCGGGATTACGTTAACTGAGATTTTGAAGCTCAGCAGGTACATCCGATCCTGACAACAATATAATGTACAAATACATTTATTGAATGTAGGTATGGCCGGCATACAACAAGACCGTTGTACTGACAAAACCTTTTAGCCCAACTGACATTAGTGGTGTCTTAAAATCACTCTTGGCCATGTCCATTTGAGTCCATTAAGGACTTCACGAGTGCACCCGTAAAAGTTATGCTCATATTCTACACAGATTTCATGTATGAGTGCAAATATGAAGTTAATGTTCCTGTTCTTCACTAATTTCATGTATAGCGTAGGAATGCTTTCCTAAGACCAGCCTGCCTAATGGGCCAGAAGTTCCAGAACTCAACAGGAACAGTATAAATATAAGATAATATATTTTCTACACAAATTATTCCAGCTCTTAGCCAAATTAACATGTGCTTGAGGTACCGGCACTGTCCGTTACCCCCATAGTCCTTGTTATGCGTAAGTCGTAAAAGATATCGCAGGTAGCTAAATACACATGAGCCTCCTACAGTGGGTGTGACTTCATAAGATAGTTGAAGTACATATACACACCCCGGATCCTTTTGTTAGAAGGTCCTTGATTTTAAGAGAGCCTCACTGCACTATTATAAGTCCAAAATACAAACAATTCAGTGGCTAGACCCCCTGGGTCGATATAGAAAAATGTGCAAAGTATCATGGTCTAAGTCAAGCGTGAGGCGAAGACCTATGATAACATCCTAAACCTCCTTTAACCTCAGGAGGGCGTAATTAAAGACATCCTCGTACGACATAAGAGGGTGTTTATATTACTGGGTCTAATACCAGATATGCTGATAATGTGCTGCACGCCAGTAATCAATGACTCTGAAAATGCAAGCTTTCGTTTGTTCCGAAAGTCTGCCTGCAACTCAACAACGTGTATACATCCACCTCATATAGATAGGCATTGTGACTCATATTCAATTGATTGAGCAGGTAAGTCTAGTCTCCTTAAAAAGAGCATGGGTTATTGGGTTAAACCAATATCCAGGGAAGAGCACTTCCTAATTAAGCCTGTTCGAACTATGAGCAGACCAGCTGCATCCCATCATTTTGAATTGTCCCAAAATGTTAAGGATAACAAAAAATGGGAACCTGGAGAAACTCAAACGTTGCAATCAAAAGTGAATGCCTCAACTAGTAAATTCAATTTGCATATCTAACCAAATAAGGCTAGTTCTGGGAACCAAGTTCCAAACAACGCCATTGAATATGTATTCCGCACCTGAAAGTGCCTATACATATGGCCTGCCTCTTGAGTTATTTTCCCGTTAAAATGGGAATTTACTAATAACATATCTATGTATATGTTTTACTCGTGCATAATTCACAAGTAATGATTTATGTTGCCTCGTTGCTATCCGAGGGCTTGCATCTATTATATCATATTCAATACGGGTAGTACATGTACATTGTTCACATAGGCACACAATGATTGAATGTCACATTACCCAGCAGCTACCGTTACAAGGTAGTTCATGCCATTTAAGTTCTAGTTTGTAATTATAAGCCATTAGTATCAGCCACCTGTGCATAATTAGACCGAGGTTGATATATAGCATCCCAGCCATTCCCACTGGCATGGACGCAACTCAAGCTCCGATTTCGGGCTGATGGGGGCGAATAAAGATACCACATGGTCGGATCAACCCACCATAGAGATCATCCCCGCGACAGTGTCATGTTTTAATAAATAAAGGCTAACATTGAATGTTTGCTTTAAGTATTACAATTTTTTCTCTCTCAAATAGAGTGATTGTAGAGAGGTTCACACATTGGCCTGCTGGAGAATCGAAAAAATCTTCCAGATAACCATGGCAACGTATGTGCCTCATTGAGGGCTCCAAATTGTTAATACAAATCTTCAAAGCCATTCTCTTTTGAGCGCTTTGCATTTAAATGTCTAAATATCATAACTCAATGTTCAAAATGAAGCCAATGAGTATAATTCTTTAGTGGGATGGGTACCAATTTCCCAGGGTGGATAAACCCGAGATGCACAAGGATGTCAGAAGTAGCTTATAATAGCTTCCTTGAGTTGTAATCATCCCCAATAACAATAATCAGGATTGTGTCGTCCAGATTTCGAGACATGACACGACCAGCTTGAGAAAGCTGGTTTTGCAACTTGTACATAGACTTGGTGATGTACCAGAGCCATTGGATATGGCTAGAATTGCCAGCATTAATCATAGAATTAACTTTGAGGTATAAATTATCCTCATGGGTAGCTCAACACTATTTTGTCAAAGAGGTTGAGGGATGCTAGACAATATTCAGGGGATACAAGATCCCGCACCAAGTGCATGTAGGCCGTGTGGATGAAAATCCATTAAAAGGCAGATGACCTTAAGTTAGTCGATTCTAAAAGGATCATCGAGGGCTAAATCGTACCCCATTCTGTTTAATTAATCTAATACAACTATTAGATATGAATTCGCCCACTTCTATCTTGGCAGGGCTCAATAACATTCAATAATAGGCTATAAATAACCTCTTGTATGATTTCAGCATCACAAGTGACGCTTTTCTTATATTGTTTGAACGTTCATGAAGGATTAAACTTCCCACACCGGAAACTCAATCTAGCATCCAAGGACAGTCTTGAAGTCTGTAATTCTTGCCAGTTTTCTGACAACCTCAGTCAACCCAAACTTGGGATTTATTGGCATTTATCGAATTGAATTCATTGAAATAAATTCAGAATAATCCACTTGCCTTTTGGAATTGAATTTGGAGTTCTATTATCTCCCATGCATGCTGGCCTGCGGGCCAACTCTTGGCACCCGGCACTAGCAATACATCTGAGACGGGCTTAACTTTAGCCTGTGACTGAGTGTGTGGAGGTAGTCTGTTCC
The DNA here is from genome assembly GCA_037951105.1 of Echinarachnius parma. Taxonomy (NCBI): domain Eukaryota; kingdom Metazoa; phylum Echinodermata; class Echinoidea; order Clypeasteroida; family Echinarachniidae; genus Echinarachnius; species Echinarachnius parma. The sequence continues at coordinate 39,298 of JBAMJV010007936.1, read as the reverse complement.
TCCTTCCTGTGTTTACCCTAAAAAAAGGGGCCCATTCTTCAATCACTCCTGACATTGGCCTGGTATAGGCCTACACGGCCGGCCGTGGGCTTGGCTCAGCGAGTCCAAGCGGATATATTCCAATGAATTTATAGTCATGTAACGTCCCCGGTGGGGATGGGAGGCGAGGCGGATGATTGAAATTACCTCTCATGCTCATTGTAGCTGGTAATTTGTACGTCGCCAAAGTGCATAAATCTTGCATTAAAGTCAGGTTGTATTATCTCTTTTCACAGACATATTCAATTTTCAAGAGTTCAAGTATGAATTGCCATTGACTTAGCGATTCAATGCCAAGGGCCATCTTATCGATGTGTATCAGTATACCACGGCCCATATAAATGGAGCGACTATAACAGTATAATAAGCATTGGCGCCACCAAGCTAGTAGTGATACGTATCAAACTACATGTATACAAATTCAAGTCACGACATTCGTGGCTGTACATATCTGTAATTGCCTCAAATCTGACTGACAATATCAAGTTCTATTTGTATAGTGCATAATAAAGTCATTCTCTGTTATGCGCTTGCTTGGATATGGATATAAAAATAAACGGAGAATCTTCAAGAACAAGTGTCACCGTGGTCACCTCTAGTACTAGTAGGTGTGACATAAAGTAAAGAGTAGACAAGCTACTAGTAATTCAACAAAATTAATAGATTCTCAAATATATCCGATGCTAATTGCCATATTGCAAATATGCGGCGATAGAGGGAATGACAACTTTTCCAGGTTTGCCTGAAATATACCAACATAAGCCCGGTGGGCGGTATGTCATTCATGATTGCTTGAAATGGATATTTCTCATTGCCGTGTGCTAACCCCCGTGGGGCCGCGGACGGGCTTGAGCAACCGTAGCAACGGGAGAGGCCGAGGCCTCGCAATTCACGCTTACAGTACAAGTAGCGCTTCCATATCCAGTCTATTACTGAACGAAAATATAGACTAGGGAATCAAGCTAGATTTCCCTTTATGATTGGAAATAGAGTCATTCTATTTCTCTGTCTCACTCATAGGCATAGCCTTATGCTTCGAATGTGAAGGGAATCATACTAGATTTCCCATTTGTTTAGAAAAAGAGTAATTCCATTACTATGTGAGCCTGACTCGCTCACACTCGGTCATAGCCTTTGGCTTCGAGTTCGAATACGATTAACTTTCCCCAACCTACTCTTGCCGACTGTGTCGACAGCGGCTGTGCCGCAAGAGAAGGCTAAATCCGCCCGTGAGAGCCCGTGGCTCCTGCGCTAGGCTGTGCCTAAGATGCAGACGGGGGACGGACTCGCTCGATCATTGCCTGTGGCTTCGAGTCTGACTTCGATTACTTTCCCCGCCCAGTATTGCCGACTGTGTCAGCAGCGGCTGAGTCGCCCATAGGAGCCCGTGGCTCTGACCTGCGATAGGCTGTGCCTAATATTAATACGCAGGGGGAACATGCAGCCGAGCTGCAATCCATAATATGAGACGATCAAATCCGACGTAAAATATCACTTTGGATATACTTGATTTGATGCAAAAACCGTCTCAAAATTACGAGTATATATCAAATATCAATTTAGAACGATTTCTTACCTTCAAAAGGCGGGGATTGCGCGGATAAAATTGCATATATTCTAGAGATCGAAAGGTGTCCTTTCGCTCAGAATGCACGCGAAACCAACGAATTGCGGATTAGCGCATGCGCACTGACGGGCTCTCAGTTAACGTAATCCCGAAATTGGTATTACGTCGTATAATTCTGTGATGAGTAACTTGTTTATTACCTTTTTGAATCTCTGATGGTGGTAGCGTAGGTAGATTCTGTGATGAGTAACTTGTTTATTACCTTTTTGAATCTCTGATGGTGGTAGCGTAGGTAGATTCTGTGATGAGTAACTTGTTTATTACCTTTTTGAATCTCTGATGGTGGTAGCGTAGGTAGATTCTGTGATGAGTAACTTTTTATTACCTTTTTGAATCTCTGATGGTGGTAGCGTAGGTAGATTCTGTGATGAGTGACTTGTTTATTACCTTTTTGAATCTCTGATGGTGGTAGCGTAGGTAGATTCTGTGATGAGTGACTTGTTTATTACCTTTTTGAATCTCTGATGGTGGTAGCGTAGGTAGATTCTGTGATGAGTAACTTGTTTATTACCTTTTTGAATCTCTGATGGTGGTAGCGTAGGTAGATTCTGTGATGAGTAACTTGTTTATTACCTTTTTGAATCTCTGATGGTGGTAGCGTAGGTAGATTCTGTGATGAGTGACTTGTTTATTACCTTTTTGAATCTCTGATGGTGGTAGCGTAGGTAGATTCTGTGATGAGTAACTTGTTTATTACCTTTTTGAATCTCTGATGGTGGTAGCGTAGGTAGATTCTGTGATGAGTAACTTGTTTATTACCTTTTTGAATCTCTGATGGTGGTAGCGTAGGTAGATTCTGTGATGAGTGACTTGTTTATTACCTTTTTGAATCTCTGATGGTGGTAGCGTAGGTAGATTCTGTGATGAGTAACTTTTTATTACCTTTTTGAATCTCTGATGGTGGTAGCGTAGGTAGATTCTGTGATGAGTAACTTGTTTATTACCTTTTTGAATCTCTGATGGTGGTAGCGTAGGTAGATTCTGTGATGAGTAACTTGTTTATTACCTTTTTGAATCTCTGATGGTGGTAGCGTAGGTAGATTCTGTGATGAGTAACTTGTTTATTACCTTTTTGAATCTCTGATGGTGGTAGCGTAGGTAGATTCTGTGATGAGTAACTTGTTTATTACCTTTTTGAATCTCTGATGGTGGTAGCGTAGGTAGATTCTGTGATGAGTAACTTGTTTATTACCTTTTTGAATCTCTGATGGTGGTAGCGTAGGTAGATTCTGTGATGAGTAACTTGTTTATTACCTTTTTGAATCTCTGATGGTGGTAGCGTAGGTAGATTCTGTGATGAGTAACTTGTTTATTACCTTTTTGAATCTCTGATGGTGGTAGCGTAGGTAGATTCTGTGATGAGTAACTTGTTTATTACCTTTTTGAATCTCTGATGGTGGTAGCGTAGGTAGATTCTGTGATGAGTAACTTGTTTATTACCTTTTTGAATCTCTGATGGTGGTAGCGTAGGTAGATTCTGTGATGAGTAACTTGTTTATTACCTTTTTGAATCTCTGATGGTGGTAGCGTAGGTAGATTCTGTGATGAGTAACTTGTTTATTACCTTTTTGAATCTCTGATGGTGGTAGCGTAGGTAGATTCTGTGATGAGTAACTTGTTTATTACCTTTTTGAATCTCTGATGGTGGTAGCGTAGGTAGATTCTGTGATGAGTAACTTGTTTATTACCTTTTTGAATCTCTGATGGTGGTAGCGTAGGTAGATTCTGTGATGAGTAACTTGTTTATTACCTTTTTGAATCTCTGATGGTGGTAGCGTAGGTAGATTCTGTGATGAGTAACTTGTTTATTACCTTTTTGAATCTCTGATGGTGGTAGCGTAGGTAGATTCTGTGATGAGTAACTTGTTTATTACCTTTTTGAATCTCTGATGGTGGTAGCGTAGGTAGATTCTGTGATGAGTAACTTGTTTATTACCTTTTTGAATCTCTGATGGTGGTAGCGTAGGTAGATTCTGTGATGAGTATTGTTGGCCTGCACTTGTCTATCCAGGCAGCTCTAAAGCAAATGAAGAAAACATATCGGATTGTATTAACAAATTGTGATTTACACTTGCCAAAACTTACATCAAAACCATTGGCAATATCATCATTTTGTATCATCAAACAACTTACTGCCAATGTGGGCTAATCTGAGTACTACTCTCATTGGCCTCTGTCAGGTCTTGGATTGGCAAAATGTTTCTGTAAACGTGGTAATGTTCGCGGATTTTGCGCTGAATTTGGCTACAGCGAATATTAAAACCCACAAATATAAATGCACGTTGCCTCAAAATTAACACTTTGTGCGCAGTGCAGTAGATCCCCCCGTCAGCAGATTATTTTGTATTATATTGTATGCGCGCACCTACCGCACGCATCATTGTCTGTGACTGAAGTCGAACGAAGCACGCCGCTGTTTGTGACTAAATTCAAACAAAGCGCCGGAGTGTTAAAAATCAGCGAATGTGTTTTTGTATTAGTCGTGAAAAATAACAACGTTTACAGTATTTGATTATTTTGTCAACTCCAACCACAAATTTGGTTTATATAACATCATCACTGCAACAGATAAATAATTATATAAGATGATGACGTCATAATTAAGGGAAATTGAGCGTTCCTATTGGTTGATTACCGATGCTTAATCCGGTATAATCAATGGTAAAGTTATAATACATATGTACTATAACTTTTCAGTGACGTACAAATTTCCCATAGACCACATAGTGCATGGCGACCGTGTGTACAAACTTCCCATTGAGAGCCGCCGCGGTGGAGTGCGCAACGTCAAATTCAGTCCGCTGCCAAAATGCCAACAAAATTACGTAAAAGTGAGAATAATGAAAGGGCTGCGTGCATTTCCATTCCCAAACTTAGCAATATCAAACCACTTTACCATGCAATTTATGAAACTGCCAACATTTATATACTACAGGACAGATAATTTACAAAATGATGCATTTTCCATCTTTTTCATGATAAGTTTTGTGAGTCTTTCTTCGCGGCATGTAAACAATCAATTGTGACGTCACAGCCATGACGTCACAATTCTTGACACTCAATTCGGGTTCCTCCAAATGTTCCTCCAAATAATCATCTTATATAACAAATAGTACATGATTCCTGTCGTTAAATATTCCATAATAGACACCTCTACATTTTTAATATCTCTCGTGCGATTATATTGCACTCGGCCTGCGGCCTCGATGCAATATAATCGCTCTCGAGAAATAAAAAATGTATCGTTGTCTATTCTGGTATATTCAACTCCAAACCATGCACTATTTGTATAATAATACATGCATGCTCGCACGTACCTAAATATAATTTTTTTCGGTGGTTCTTTTGGGCAGTTGAGCCCCCACATATTTTTCAAGGAAAACACACACACATACACACAAATGGTATAATGAAAGAGCATAATTTACTCATTCCAGTTTTTTACTTAATATGATAAAAGTTTTGTTACATTTTCGTCAGAGGCTTTCTTACCCTAAATGCCGGTCAGGAGTCATGTTGTAGTCACCCTGTAATACAGAAAAAAAAATCTATATTATCAGCAAATAATTTGAAAGTTGGGGGTACTTCTCGGCTAAATGTAGTTGTTTAAAGAAATGGTACGTAAGACAGATAATATAGTTACCTAATGAGACATTCTCACCCCTTTCCAGATAGAAATATTATAATTGGGAGGTTGGCAGGGGTGTCATCGTGTTACTAAAGACATGATGGCCTTTCTCAGACATTGTCCGACCCACAGATTTCTGCAGTTGCAGTTTCAACCTGCCAAATCGGTATCTACTCACCAGTGTAAGGAAAATATAACTGAAGTTATCAGTCTGTCATACAAAGTAGAATAACAAAATTGTGTTAATAATTTGTTACAAACAATTAAAATACAGACAAGGCAGATTTAATCATGAAATCGTTACTCAATCTAGTATTTGATTCACTCATCTACACCGCTCAGCATATATTTCTCATAACATACATTGAATCATCGCTCACTCACGACACCATAGATGCGTGTACGTGAAGGCTATATATTTCAACCAGCCTGAGGTTGATAATTTTATGTGCAGTGGGTGTTTGTTCTCAAGTACGCCCTGTAAGCATGGTAAGCAATGCGAGGGCACCATAACTCCCAATGTGGTGATCGAAGTAAGCATAAGCCTGCATGAAGCGATCGATTCACCCTCGGTAGTACATGACTGTAGACCAGCTGGGATAATGTTATGTGTATTTATTATTTGCCATCTAATTCGGCAAATTTCTAACCTCAGTGATTTGATGTCGAGTAAATATGGCCCTGCAATCTAAGCAGGCACTGTATTCCTTTGAGAAGGATTCATATATATGTGATTCAATTTCACAAATAACATAGGCCTAGCCTACTTATGTGAACCGACAATTACAACTGAAACAAGACCGCTTGTTCAGAATATCTTGGGTTCGGACAGCGGAAATTTGGCGTCCACAACGCCATGCTCGCTTGTATCATTGGCCTAGCACGACATGCTAGTTTGTTAGTATCATATTGATGTAGAAATCGAGTTGGCATAACTTGCCTGAAACTGTATGCAGTTTCTCCCAACAGCTATAATACGGCCACGCCGTATCAAAATAGTATACATACAGAGTATTCACATGTACAATGGTAGGTTAGGCTGGCTCTGATCCCGGGCTCTGATTTAATCTCGTCGATTTCTGTAATTCTCGCTTGCGCTCGACATCTAAGAGCGCATGAATTTCCCTCAGAGCTCTAATGTGATGAGCCATGAATGGCCGGCTATCAACGAAACAACGTTTACGTTTACGTGTACATACACATGTGTGCACCGTACGATGATCATTATATAGCTGCCGGAACTGATTTACCCGATTCTGGGTGCAGTATAGTAGAACAGTACTCTTGCAGTATACTGCCTTCGAGGCCACCACTCCTCGGTTGGACCGCCGTTCAGCTGGCTAAGCTAGCCACTGCTGCGGGGTATCACTGAGTGAGATTCGCTGCCACTGCGTGGACAGCATTGGGGCTTACAGTGGCCGCCGCTCCGCGGTTGGCCCGCCCGTGCAGTCGGCTGTGCCAGCCACTGCGGGATGGTGAAGTTGAATCTGCGTTCGCTACCACTGCGTGGTCAGCAAATTCCCATTTCCGAGGCCACGCCATCGGATGATTTTGCATCCAGTATACCAAAATCCATGATCTCGGATAGGATGAAATCATTTTGGAACGTTTTGATTTACTCTCTGAATATTATATCAGTAGAATTTCCACGAAATTCTGAGTTAATTTCTCCAGCGGTCGAGAGCACCTCCCGACTCTTCACACAGCGCCAAACGAATTGACACATGCGCGCAAGCGGGATCTCATATAGTCCAATCGAGATGTAGTCTCGATCGGAGACTTACGTAATAAAATGGTCTTTGAAATGGTCTCAATGACTTACCGTATATACCACAGACTGTTGCCCCACTTTGATATGGAACATGGCGGCACCCAAAACATGGCCAGCATAGTACGCCTTGATTTCTAGTTCATCATCAACCTAAGGTCAGAGGTCAATGGTGAAAGGTTAAGGGTCAAAGGTCAAATATAAATCTAAACATTGAATTGGAGGGATACCCAAATCATTGAAACATAGCAGCTCCGAGAACATGGCCAGCATAGTACGCCTTGATTTCTAGTTCATCATCAACCTAAGGTCAGAGGTCAATGGTGAAAGGTTAAGGGTCAAAGGTCAAATATAAATCTAAACATTGAATTGGAGGGATACCATAATCATTGAAACATAGCAGCTCCGAGAACATGGCCAGCATAGTATACTTTGATCTTTAGTTCATCATTAACCTAAGGTTAGTCAAAGGTGAAAGGTTAAGGGTAAAAGGTCAAATATAAATCTATAAATTGAATTGGAGGGATACCATAATCATTGAAACATAGCAGCTCCAAGAACATGACCAGCATAGTACGCCTTGATTTCTAGTTCATCATCAACCTACGGTTAAAGATCAATGGTGAAAGGTTAAAGGTCAAAGGTCAAATATAAATCTAAACATTGAATAGGAGGGATACCCAAATCATTGAAACATAGCAGCTCCAAGAACATGGCCAGCATAGTACGCCTTGATTTCTAGTTCATCATCAACCTACGGTTAAAGATCAATGGTGAAAGGTTAAGGGTCAAAGGTCAAATATAAATCTTTTAATTGAATTGGAGGGATACCATAATCATTGAAACATAGCAGCTCCAAGAACATGGCCGGCATAGTACGCCTTGATTTCTAGTTCATCATCAACCTAAGGTTAAAGGTCAATGATGAAAGGTTAAGGGTCAAAGGTCAAATATAAATCTTTTAATTGAATTGGAGGGATACCATAATCATTGAAACATAGCAGCTTCAAGAACATGGCCAGCATAATACGCCTTGATTTCTAGTTCATCATCAACCTATTAGGTTAGAGGTCAAAGGTTACAGGTTAATGATCAAAGGTCAAATAAAGATACCATTAAATCAAAGCCAAGGGATATAGCTTTCCAAATACCAATTATTATCCTAGCACTATATTGATATCAGTTTTGGGGAAATTATGCCATTGTACTAAATGATAGAACCAAGCATGGTGCTTAGCGGATAGAGTGCATCTGCCTCATGCATGGGTGATGGGTTCGAACCCAGACCTGGTCATACCAAAAATGGTACCTTCTGCCTCCTAGCCAGGTGCTCTGCATTTATAGAATGGAGAAGGGAAAGTTAATCACACAAGTTACCAGATGACTGGCCCCCTGCTGTAGCTATTGCTACATTTAGTAGATGTGTGGCCTAGGGCTAATGAATCGAAGATAGGCGTCGCCTTGTGTGCCAAAATTGGCACGGGAAGGACTTTAACTTTAAACTAAATGATAAACATCTTTCTATAAAAGAAAGACAAAGTACTGTTGAAGACACATTACCTAATGTGGACGTGGTGTGGCAAGATTGCTAGAGCACATGCCTTCCAATCGTGGGGTCCCGAGTTCGAACCCAGATCGAGTATGCCCATCGCATTTTTCCTTCAGCAAGAAAATTCATCCACATTTGCTGCTCTTCCCCCAGATGTATAAATGGGTACCCGGAAGGATGGAACGTATATAGTTCCTTAGCATTGTGTGCCCCCCACAAGGTTGCCCTTGGCTGGAATGCTCCCCAGGGAGTGGAAAAACATGCACTTTATGTGCTAGATTGATTGCAGAATATATCCGATGACCGGAGTAATAATATAATTGTAAAGCGCTTAGAGATGATTATCAATCGTGATAGGCACTAAATAAATCAAGGATATTATTATTACCTTAATGATCTGATGCAGGTTTACAACGACCACCTTCTTCATACAGTCCTTGATCATCTGCAGTCAAGAAAACATCAAATATAACGCATCAAGGACGAGAGCTATTTCAAGGCCCAACATTTATCATTATTTTCCTCAATAAATTGGCAACTCTTTATTTTTGTTTACCTTTCAATGACATAAAAACAGGAGCACAATATTTAGTTATAACATTCAGACAAAAATTAAGTATTATTACTGCAAAGTTGCCAATTTGAACACTCAACAAAAAAATAAAAAATGCCAATTTAAGGATTTGGCTAAATTGTAGCAATCTGTGTATTAATACAAATCATACAAAAATAACAAAAGCAGCTAGGGTAATAAAATAGGGCTCTAAAAATAGAGAAATTGATGCTCGTTCTCTTTACATACATGTATATTTCACATAACTTATCATCTTCTTGCTCAAATGATGACATAAATGGTACCCTGGGGTACCAAACGAATATCCGCCATTTTGTTTAATTATTTGTTAGGGCTGTACCGGGGTATAGCGTGCATGAAAGCGCGCGCTGCACTGCATGCACAACGCAATACGGTTGTGCTTTAAGTGGACACAAGATGGCGCTACACAATGCGGTACCCCGGGGTACAACGGTACCCCGGGGTACCGCGTGTGTCATCAAATGTAGGACTACCAAACCAGAAATATGTCGGCCAGAAAATATCCTACTTACGGCCGATGTGAAGAAATTTGTTTCTCCTTTCCTCTCCACTGTGATCTTTCTGTAATCCTCCTGCAAAATGAAATGCAACAAAAATGACTAGAAAATGATTAGAATTGTTACAAGTTACTTGCGATTGGTATCTCAATTTAAAGGCATATATGCGTGGGTTAATAGACGCGTGGATCCATCTTGCGCACTTTTACGCACGCTACGTAATCCCCATTGGCTCAGTTATAAGTAGCGATCGCAAACTGTCCCGCTTCCGAATACCCGAGTCAAAAATTCATAACAAATAGTCGCGTTCGGAATGTTTGTACTAGTCGAATGGAGATCCATCAGAGATGTTTACGAGCGAAAATATCACGTAACACGCTTAACCGCAACCGACTTCAAAGTGCCGCCGTTTGATGCCTAGGTGACAGCGTGAGAAATTTGTTTGCTGCATGCAATTTCATAAGAAGGCCTTTGTTCAGATATTTCGAAGCACCTCTCTTCGATCGATCCAACACATATTGTGAGTCGAGTTGGAATTTGCTGACTACCCTTTATAACCCACTCATATATGCCTTTAAAGAGATCTAGAAACTCCGCTGTCACATGCAAAAAGTGATGAATGGTTGATTTAATGTATATTTTTCCACTGGGTATTGTGTGAAATTTCAAGCTAAATGGACGTTAAGTATGGCCGAGTATTGAGCAAAAATATAAAGTGATATTCACTAACTCATTACACTGACTTTGTTCACCGTTAAGACTATCAAGTTTGATCATCTGAGAAGGATAATAAGAAGAAAGATTTTTTGATCTTTTGATCACTTTTGATCACAATACAAATATTTAACTCTATTACGTCACAATTTTGGAGGTAAATATATTTGTTTTGTGATCAAAAGGTAAATATGTGTATTGTTATCGAAAATTAAAAATGTTGATTCTTTCTTTCATACTTCTATTAGTAAATCAGGAAAACAGCAAGGTATACAAAAGCATTTAGATTAGTAAGTGAGCTTTGTGGATTCCAACCATAGGCGTAGGAGGCAGGGGGACTGAGAGAGCTGCAGCCCCCCCCCCCCCCCCCCCCGGAGTTTTGAAAATGACCATATTCAAGCAAAAACATTTCATATACGGGCAAAAGCCAAAACCATGTCACATTTATCCGTATCATATACGGGCAGAGTCATGTTACATTCAGGCAAATTAATGTCATTTTAGGGCAAAGCAACATCATTTCTGGGCAAAACTGTCCCATATTCTGGTAAATTATGTTATTTTCGGACATAACATCAAAAACATAATTTTTCGGGCATCAAATTCAAAGAGCCGATTTATTTATTTATTATTTATTTTTTGCTTGTCAGGTAAAAATGCCAGGTATTATTATCTATGCAAAATACCTCAGCCCCCGTGAGAAAAATGTGCTCCTACCCCCAACAAAATTACTTTTAATTACTAGATCCCTGTAAATGTTTCTTACGGGCTTAGCTTACCAGTAGAATGGGGCAAATGGCCTTGGTGGGTTGAGTCATGTAGATCGGTCCATCATAGCCAACGATCTCTGACATGTGAGGCAGGGCTCCGCAGTGGTCCAGGTGAAAATGACTGAGGAAGAAATAGAGTTAATTCAGATTTTGATTAATTTATAGGGAACCACCAACCAAAAATAATATTTTGCTAGGATTGAAAGCTAGGCTGTATACGACTTTCATTTACCACATTGGCGATTTTTTAGTAGACAAGCAGTTTTCAGCAGTTTTTTCTAAATTCAAAAATAATATTGTTATAATAGAAATGTAATGTTCAGTTTTAGTAGTCCATTCGACCAACAAGTTCAGAAAAAATGGTTTCCATACAGATTATATTTGAAAACCCATCACGATTTTGTAGTAATTGTTCATGGGTCTGCATACGAAGACTATCTAGTATTAACCTGTTCCCTTCGAGATTCTGAAATCTCCATAGACTTTGTACACACCCCACCCGGCTCCCGTGGTCAAGAGCTCATATTTAAACATTTATAAACAAACAATTGTGACATGATTAAAGCCAAATGATATTAGGAAAGGCCCCATACAAAAATAATGAAATGTACGCTTTTATCACCAACCATGTGAAAGAATGTTCAATTTTACTAATATGGGATTATACAAAATCAGCCACAAAACCGCCTATCACTTGATTTATTTGCATTTTAGAAAAAAATCTATGGTAACAGAACGATATCGCCGGCAGACGGTTGTCATTTGAAATGTTCGTCCGCACATTACATGCAATTCACACGCAAGCCTCGTCGTGCGTGGCAGATCGGCTAGCCAACCGATGATATACAAGACTCGCGGCCCGGGAGGCCCAGGCGATTAAGCTCTGAATTTTTCGCTCAATCTATAAGCGGCGAATTGAATTTTCCGTATTTTTCCGCATTTTACAATGTTATGGCTCATATTTTATCATACTTTCCCAACCATGTTGATAAATTTGTTTGGCCAATAGACTGGATTTCCTATAATTTTCCCAAGACTTTTCTATGGTTTTAAGAGGGGATGAGGTCCAGTATACCTGATGATAACAGCATCAAGATGATCTGTCAGTCTGCCGTTGCGGTTGATGTAGGAAAAGTCTGGGAACCTCCTCTACAAGATAAAGACAAAAGCAATTTTAACAAAACAAATATTTGAAACCGATGAATACAAATCAGATAAACAATGCAATTCCTCTTTAACCCATCAAAGACAAGAGCTATTTTAAGGCAAAATTGATCAATATTTTCCACAACAAATTGGCAACTCCTAATTTTGTTTTACCTTTTAATGGCATAAGAATAGGTGGAAAATATGTAGTTATCAAAATTCAAGATAAATATGAATTAACTTTGCTGCAAAGTTGCCAATTTGAATGCCTAAATATGTTTTGAAAATAAGACAATGTGTTGCCAATTTAAAAATTTCCCTAAATTATGGCGATCTGTACAATGAAAAAAATTCATTAAGAAATAATGAAACAGGTAGAGTAAAGTATGACATTTCGACAAATAGTTTTCTCGCTTTATGCCTACCTCATCATTGTAACCTACGTGCATGGAAAGAACAAACCAGGGCCAACCAACATGATTTTTTACATGATGCTAAGTATACCAAGGGCTTCAACAGGCGGGGTACAAGGTGTCCCTCCCCCCCCCCCCCCCTCCCCCCGTATGTTGGAGGGGATTGTCCCTCCTACTTGTTCATATATGTTTACTTTATGCATGTTTGATTCCATAGCTTGCACTATGTATCATGTGCAATTTCTGTCTCAGGTATGCACAAAATTGCACAATTTCGAAGCTCTCAAATGCAAAACCTCCCTACATGTACATCATTCTGCTTCTCCCTATATTCTGTTGTCTCAGTTGTAATCTTTTTTATGTTTGTATATATAAATAATTAGTATTTACGTCCAAATATGGGTTGTATTTTGCACTGTACTATTGTTGCTTTTTAGTCGGAATTAAAATAAGTATTATTAAACAAATGCATAGATAAAGCACATAGCTAGCAGACATGTATCAAGTTGATAAAGTGACAGCCAGTGTATATCTTACCCAAGCCTCCACACTAACTTTTTTTCTCTACTGGTCGGGCAAGTAAAATCATAAATTTGGAACATTTACTTGCCCTCTTTTTGATGAGATTAAGATGTAAGAAATTACATTGTTCTCACCTAGTTAAACAATTAATATTTAGTTGCCCCATTGGGCAAGCAAACCAGACAATTTATGACATTTCACTTGCCCGGTTGCCCAGGGCACGCGGGCAAGTGCTAGTGTCATGCCCTGTAGACTTACCTCATCATTGAAACCCATGTGCATGCCGCAGTCAAGCATGAGGTTCTTCCCTCCAATGGAGAGAAGGATGCAACTCCTGCCCACATCCTGCCCGGCCCCTAGAAAAGAAAAGAAAGTAACAATCGAGAATAAAAAGAAGACGGCCTAATATCTAATGGTTGTTTAGATTTACAATGCCATCTTGTGAAATCATTGTGCAGTGCATGCTGCAGTCTAGCATGGGGTTCTTCCCTCCAATGGAGAGAAGGATGCAGCTCCTGCCCACATCCTGCCCAGCTCCCAGGATAGAAAAGAAGAAAAAAAAGGATTACAAAAAATCAACAATCAAGAATAAAAAGAAGAGGGCCTAATATTTGATAGTTGTTTGATTTGTAAGTAAGATTTACAGTGCCATCTTGTGAATGCTGCCATCTAACATAAGGTTCTTCCCTCTGATGGAAAGCAAAATGCAACTTTCCCAACATCCTGACCAGCTCATAGAAAGCAGAGCAAAGAAATAAGAAGTTAGAAAAGAAATCGATTATAAGAAAAGGGCCTTACTTTGCAGTTGTTTTATAAAAATTGTTTTCTATTGTATATTTATGTTTTGTATGTATTTATATCTTTATGCTGTGTTTTTCAATGTAAACGTTGTAATTTCTATCTGATACAGAGCCCTCTTGTAAAGCAGGCCTTTGTGGCACTAAATGGGGCTACCCACACAAGGGAGCAGAGCTATGCTGCCCTGTACGGGAACAATGTGGACCAGTACACAAAAAGTTTGTCAAATTTTCATGCAAAATTATGAACTTAAATTCAGAAAAATCAATCATAACTGGCCCTAAAAATGATAAAAGTATTATTTGAATTATTCTTCAAATGTAAAAAAAAAGAAGTGAAAATCTGCAGTTTTGGAATATCAAAAACCTGAGTAGTGGTCTCTTCGGAAGTGTTGCTGCTATCTGGATGACTGTCATGTATTTCCCGCAAGCTTCCCACACTATAAGTGTTACCGTATCCGAATTCTGACACGGTGTATCCAAATTCTGATACGGTGTATCCGAAATCGGATACGGCGGGCATGCTTGCAGATCGTGAGTTTGCTTGTTTTGGACAATAATAAGCGGCCTCCGCACGTTGCGGGCGGGCTTTCTTTGTTTACGATGGGACATCGAGCAGGAAGAGAAACAAATGGAACTTATATGACGTTTTTTGTAAGTATGACTTATCATTTTGAAAATGAAATTTTGTATAATAAATCATAAAATCAGCTTGAATCTAGATATGGATTTGTTGACTTTAAAAAAGGCTGTTCTTTTCTCTCTGTTTGTAGTTAAAATTGTGTCCCATATATTTTACTACTGTGGGCAGTAAATGGTCCTATCAGGACCATTTACAATACATTGTAGATGTGGGGCTACGCTGTGTTTTTAAAGAAGACTGAATAAATAAATAAATATGCAATTTGTCATCATTTACAATTCTCTTTTGTAGTGCTGTAACCGATCATCGGATCGGCATGCCGATCACGATCCGATCATACATGATCGGACCGTTTTTGCCGATTTCCGATCATGCAGAAAAAATCGGAAGATCGGATCGGCAAAAAAAAAAAAAAAAATCCTTTTTTTTCAAGTCATGTAAATATTCTGGTACGATTCTGCAATGATGACCATGGAAGCTAATCGGCGATCCCATAATTCAATTTAGTGCTGTGCGCACTCCAGTGTACACAACAATTGTGTTTGTATCGCTCCCGCGCGCTCGCTTGCATGTGCGGAGTAATGCTTGATGGCTTCCTGCCGGTATACGGTATCGCCTGTTCGCTGTGTATCACTCTCACTCTCTTAGCCTCACATCATATTGAACATTTCCCAATCACAAATCGGGCAGCCAATGTCAAACTTCATAGTTCAATCAAACTCACACACAGTCATTTAAAAGAGTCAAACTTCAAAGTGAAAATGACAAAAACAAATTTCAGCAAACTGGCTTCATTATTTATTCAATTATTTGCAACAGAAATCACAGCATGCCATTGCATGCAGCAAAACAAGTCAAATTATGTTAAATTCCTGTGATGTATATTCAATGTTAAAAGTGTTTGATGCTTCTATGTCAGATTTGTTTTTGTCAGTAAGACATTTGAACCGTTTTCATGTAGGCCAGCAAATACAATTACAAATATAGCTGGTTCTAAACAAACATAGTAAACAGTATGTGGGACTGTATTACCTTTCTTCTGCAAGTCCAACAAGATATTTACCAACATTATACATTCCAATCATAGTTAATCTACAAAACATAAGATGATTACACTCACCTAACGGTACTACTTTAATGTCTGACATCACAACACATCGAGAAAGTGGAAAAATAGCAAATTAATACTGCATCATTACGCCTGCTGCAGCTCTATATTAAATGGAGTCATCGATTCGTTATGCACGGAAATCATATACAGCTCCATGCGTACAAATACATGACCTGCGCACAAATATACCGCTGACGTGCCTAGTTTGTATGATTCAAATAATCCGTGAATTAGAATTCTTTGTACCAAATTAGAATGAAAGTTCATCTGATGTTATTTAGATCAAAAGTTTAAAATGGATATAATTCTTTCGACTTTGTTCCTTTAACCTGGACAGATTCGGGGAAAAGGAAGATGTCTTGTGCTTGATTAATTTCCCCAGGATATCACAATATATCTATATATCTATCTATTATCTATCTATCTAATAGTATCTATATATCTATCTATCTATCTATCTATCTATCTATCTATCTATCTATCTATCTATCTAATAGTATATATCTATATATCTATCTATCTATCTATCTATATATCTATCTAATAGTATATATCTATATATCTATCTATCTATCTATCTATCTATCTATCTATCTATCTATCTATCTATCTATCTATCTATCTATCTATCTATCTGTCTATCTATCTCCTGGGGGTCTGTCCTCATAGAAAGGGGGCCCGAAAAACCGAGTAAAAAGTGTGTTTTTTTTACGATCAGGCGAATTACTCGAGTATCTCGAATAGGGTCTCAAATCACCCAAAATCAGGTAAAAGTGTATCTTTTTTGAATTACTCGATTAGGGTCTCAAAGACTCAGCTAACTTGCTTAGGGTTTATTCAACACTAGAACAAGTTTTAGTCACCGCTTTGACCACCAAATCCCGGTGCAAAACATCGCACAAGTTCGCAAAGACAGCCCCTGGATCCGGGGGGGGGGGGGGGGGGGGGGGGGGTGGGGGGGAGGGGGGTATCATGCGTGACCAAGGACTTGCCAAACGCACCCTAAACAAGTATTTGCGTGGTGCAAAAAATACACCCTAAGTAAGTATGATTATCGGTAATTTGCTACCCTAAGTAAGTAATCTTTTTTTTTTTGTAAACCCCTAATCAAGTTATAACTATTTTTGATACCCTAAGCAAGTAATAATACTTTGCTTTCCTTGCATGAGGCCCTTGATCAAGCATAATGTAAATAAGTTGTTTTGCCAACCTATATGAGCGAACAGCGAACGTGTGCGATGTTTTGGACCGGGATTTGGTGGATATTTCAGCTCAAAACGGTGACTTAAACTTGTTCTAGTGCCTGAATGAACCCTAAGCAAGTAAGCTGAATTTTTTGAGACCCTAAATCAGCCTAAAAAAGATACCCTTTTTCCTGATTTGGGGTGATTTTGAGACCCTATTCGAGATACTCGAGTAACTCGCCTGATCGTAAAAAAACACCCTTGACTCGATGTCTTGGTCACGCATGATACTCCCCTTTATATGAGGACAGACCCCCCCCCCCCCCCCGGGCCCTGGATTTATCCCAGTTTCTATCCTCATATAAAGGGGGTATCATGCGTGAACAAGAATTCGAGTAAAAAGGGTGGTTTTTACGATCAGGCGACAGGCAAGTTACTCGAGTATCTTGATTTGGGTCTCAAATTCACCAAAAATCAGGAAAAGGGGTATCTTTTTTAGGCTGATTTAGGATCTCAAAAAATTCAGCTTACTTGCTTAGGGTTCATTTAGGTACTAGAACAAATTTTAGTCACCGTTTTGAGCTGAAATATCCAGCAAATCCCGGTCCAAAACATCGCACACGTTCGCTGTTCGTTCTTCCATAACGTGCTCCTGGATCGTGCTCATACTCATATAGGTTGGAAAAACAACTTATTTACATTATGCTTGATCAAGGGCCTCATGCAAGGAAAGCAAAGTAGTATTACTTGCTTAGGGGTATCAAAAATAGTTATAACTTGCTTAGGGGTATCAAAAATAGTTATAACTTGCTTAGGGGTTTACAACAAATTGATTACTTGCTTAGGGTATCAAAAATAATTATAACTTCCTTAGGGGTTAACAAAAAAATGATTACTTGCTTAGGCTTATCAAAAATAGTTATAACTTGATTAGGGGTTTACACAAAAAAATGATTACTTACTTAGGGTAGCAAATTACCGATAATCATACTTACTTAGGGTGTATTTTTTGCACCACGCAAATGCTTGTTTAGGGTGCGTTTGGCAAGTCCTTGGTCACGCATGATACCCCCCTTTCTATGAGGACAGACTCCCCCGGGCTTTCTGTCTCTCCCTCTCCATCACAATGATCAATACTATAAATGTGCACAAAGAAACTTTTGATTACTAATATTAATACGGGTCGGGCTCAGGAGTTCCCCTCCCAATCTCGCTGGTACACCACCTGTTGCAAAGGCTTCTGCCGTGCTCAAATCATTATGTTTTCATGAAGATGACAGGTAAGAAAACAAGATGCAGAGAGTATATAAGAGAGATAACAAAATGAGTGAGACGAAGAAGAAGGTGAACATTTTCTTTGGGGAGGGAGGGAGTTAGTGGCACTTGTTGAATTCGTATTTTTGTGGGGGCACAAGGATATTTGCCATGGGCGTAAAGTTTTGCACACACACACACACACAAACTAAATATCAACCTCATGGAAAGGAAAAAAATACAAAGAAATTTCGTGAAATCATATAATTTTTTCAGTTATCACAAATTGGGCAGCTTAATGTGGGGGCTATTTCTCTATGACTTGTGTGTGTGTGTGTGTGTGTGTGAATGTGTGTGTGTATAGTTGTATACAATTATAAATGTTATATGCTTATAATTTGGAGAAATAAAAATCACTTACAAAAAAAGTGTACATAACGTGCGTGAAATAACACTAAAAGTGTTCTATGAAGAACCGCTACGCTGCAAATGGCAATTTTTTGTACAAAATAACATATTGTAAAGAATATTGATAATATATTAGGGCTTGTATTTGGTACAATACAGTATAGAGATTTGCAGAATCCACCCTATATAGTAAGAACTGTGGTCTGTCTGATTGATTTGGGGGTGGTTGTGGCTATTTTTTAGCGTGCTTGATTGGACAATTCCATGCGCGTTACAGCATGTACATTATTTTTGATCTTTTGTACCGTGTTTCTGTGTTCATTGGTGTGTGTGTTGTGTTCTTGATTGTGCGCATTAATATCTACATCTACATCCACATCGCATAGTATAACAGTCTAATATATAAGTTCACGTTTATTGCAAAATATATTTTCCACCCAAAGTAAACAGTACATTATTTTTTTTTCATAATTGTGTATGTATAAAACAGTAATCATGTGACTGTTTTTGTTTCTGTTTTTATGAATAATGTAACCGTGTATTTGACATTTCTGGATAAAATTAAGTTCCCCGAATGAGGCAAAAGAAAAAAAGAAAAAAACCCAAAACGTTTTTGATACGTCAGGGAATATCAGAACATCAGAAATCTATCCCGACCAGACACACATTTATATCCTAGTGAAAAGGACTTGGTTTAGTTTAGGTGTATCAGACGCATTCCCCGTAGACCCCAGTCGAGATATTTTCTGTACCAGTCATAAATAGCTTAACGACGTATTTTAATTATCTGCCACTAATGACGAGAATTGTAAAAACAAAACAACAAACAAACAAATATACATCCCACGCTAAAAACATACAAAAAGTACATACAACAGTAGAATTATGACATGAGCGTTAATCCATTTCCCCCTGATACATGTATAATGATGTCAGTTGCAAACTTCAAGTAGCTCACATGTTCCGAACGATATACTATTTGGTCAAATGGATACACAATGGTTTTTTTTCTCTCCCATGGTAGATTTATGACGGAGGTTTCGTTTCGCTTTATGGTAATAATTATGACATACAGGAATCGAGTTTATTTGCACGTTTGGTTTCGAATTGTGCCAAGCATGGAATTAGCAGATTTTATTTTGGTGTGAAGTTGAGTACGAATATTTGATATCAATGCAGCATCCTCATGCTACATTAAACACGAAAGGAATACGTTTGTATGCAAATTCTCTCCCCGCTCATTTTGGCAACGTTGGACTTGGGACAAATTTTCATAAATGCGTCATCATCCAATTATTTGATTGGCTAATACTTTGAGTCGTATTTCCATAGCAAATCCACTTGTTCGTAGTTGGTGAACCCGGTGAAGCAATTCAAGGCTTTTGGTTTTGATCAAACACTCGTCAATAAATTATACTCCGAGATATGAGTATATCAGTACTCAGCAGGTTAATACTGATCGAACAATACTGTAATGATATATTCAGAGCGTGATCTGATATGGGCTTCCCCCCCCCCCCCAACAAAAAAAAAAAAAAGAAAAAAAAAAAAAAGCGGGGTGAACCATAATATCGCAGGTTGATTTGACTTTGGATAAACTTACATTAATACGTCATCTACTGCTGATTTGATTGGCTGCTTCTTCAGGTCACCTTTGCATAAAATGCCCCTTTATAAGAGTGAATAACTTTACCGACACAGAAGGGTACCGAAATGATGATCCATTCTGACCGCATTGCAATTGTTTTGATCACTCTTGAAGCTGATTGCGCCGTGCTCTGGTATTTACTACTTAATGTTCCTTTAATAGCACTTCGCAATGTTATATTAATGGACAGCGTTTCGTTATTTTGACTTCTCCAATAAATGGACATTATCGTGGTTAAAACACATGTACATGTACGGACGGGACACTTGGACATGAATATTTAGGTGATTTTAAATACGTTACTTTTATTGGGCTAGTTTGGTTTTGCTGGTTTTGGTGGTTCTTTATTTGCGGAATGACAGTACTGTTACGCACTCCACTCATGAACTCAAACTTTTACACATAGAACTTTGAATGAACGAACAATTTCGCGATTCACAGATATAACTTATTGATATACAATTTGGATATTAAGCTTGGCTACCTGTTCGGAGGCATTTTGGGTTCGAGTCCTATTTGGGTAGAGAGCCGGTTCCGACTTGTAACATCAACTTGGGTAAATATGAAATTTAGGTTGCGATCTAATGTGTTATTTATTTTGATCGAAGTGACTAGCTATTTAAGAGATCGATAAATCATATTTAATTGATATAGATGCGAAATTTGTGCAATTATATTTTGTATCGAACATTTGAAAAATTTGGTAATAATAGTCCTCCACAAAATATCCCTAACAACATCCTTCTATTTTATAAGATATGTTAAATTATTATTTAGATTTACAATTCACATTCTGTTCGAATACCTTTCATTAGTTGCTTAGACTGGTATGGATAGCATGTATTTGAATATTGTTTGTAACCACTCAACCTGCTAGATGAGGGTTGCATTAAATTATCTAGCATTGCGCAGGTCAAGTCAGTATACAGGGTGGCCCCAAAAAACGGAACGGGGCACTTTCCAAAATACAGCAACACAAGTATTATGTCCAACGGATAGGGTGTCCTTTCCAATGAAAAACGATATCAAGAACAGCCATTTTGGTTGAGTAGTTTTTGTTCTATGGCGCTGTGAGTGACATGATGACAGGTTCCGTTTTGTGTCAAGTTCTACCTAGTCATGGCCAGTAAAACCGCACGCACCGCCTTTCATAGCGTATAACACAGCGCGCCATTGACAGTGTGCATACAGCCGTGTGCCGAGATAATGGGCATGGTATTACGGGCAGTGAGTGCGGTTTTACTGGCCCTGATGACTAGGTACAATTTTACAAAAATTGGCACCTGACATGGTCTCACTCACAGCGTCCTAAAACAAAAACTGCACGACCAAAATTACTGTTTTTTGTATCGTTTTTCATTGGAAAAGACACCCTACTGATGGACATAACTAGTTTGGTACTATATTTTGGGAAGTGCCCCGTTCCGTTTTGTTTTGGGCCACCCTGTATAGGAGCTCTACTACTGACGGCGGCTTTACAAGGCGAGGGATACCTCCGTCCATACCCGTTGTCAAGTGGCTATGTTTTGTATGTGTTTATATTACTTGTTATGTTATGGAACACTCCAAGTTGTTTAGTCCCTTTAATAATCCTGATCATCTGTTCACATTATTTATGTGAACCGCGCTATTTCGCATCGCCCCGATAATAATAATTCGGACGCTTTACATATTGTACTTTGTATTAAAATGGACACACATGACTTTTTTTAAATACATGTTTTTTCAGCGAATGGCACTTTGTTGATGGATTTGTTGAACTGGTGCTATCTAGGATTTTAGATTGTATTTTGCAATAAAATCACTGCAGGGAAATCCGTAGGCTCGTTCAGGTTTTCATAGCTTTTACTTCTTGGAGGGAAATTACTTTTGTTTTCGAGACTTTCGCCAAATTTATAAGGAGGCTCTTATGATTTTTTGAATTTTACGGTTAAAAAAAAACAAAATAAAATTATCTAAACAAGTCCCATAAAAAGTTTGATGACGTCAACTCGAAAAAAGGCCAAGTGAATCCCGCTTAGACAACACGTACGAAATCATACCCTTCTTTTTTTTGGAGTGGTACTGGCAATATTTTCTCTGAGAGTTCATGTATGTATTTTGATTAAAAGCCATATATTCCCGGGGTTAATTCAACATACAAATGCGCTAAATCCACTTTTTCAACTTGGAGTTAAGCAGGTTTCTTTGTTAAACTTTGTGTACATGCCTGAATGAAAATGAAAAAGGAACGTTCCATATTTGTTATTTTTATTACATAATTTGTCCTAAAATGGCGATTCTAGATAGTTACGTAGCATATTATGGTACTGATATCAACAACTCAATTATTATGGAAAGTGGATATAGCGCCTTTTGGAAGCTCTTCATATTATGGGTGATCAATTTTGGCTTGACATAGTTTGTGAGACCAAGTATCTGTTTTTGGCTCAAACTTGAACAGAAAATGTGACAAAATGTTTTAAGAACAAGATTATATACATTTGACGCTCATGAAAATTAGAACCCACTATTTGTTAAAGAGGGGAGATCCATATTTTTAAATTTTCAATATCAACACTATTTTATTTCACATAATTGGGGGACATTTATCAGCAATAACTTGATGATGGTAACTTGCTACTTTTTAATGGGATAGTACAGGTGTGTTTTGCAAGGCCTTAACATTTTTAAAAATTATTTCTGAGGTATATAATGCGAACAAATTGCATAATTTCAAGGACAGAGTAACCTTGTTTCGATCAAAATCGGTTCGAAAACAGATGGAATAGCATTTCCGACATTTGGGAACATTTCTATAATGTATAATGCCTATAAATTTCGAAAATTTGCCAATGTGGCTTGCAAAATATGTTTGAATGTTTTTCTATTGAATCGTTATTTCAACCAGAAATAACATTTACAAGCGTTGATAAGAAATAGTTAAATCTTCGAGAGCACCCTCTCTACGGCTGCTTTTTGAATAAAAACAGTCCTCTAACTAATATACATTGTTATTTTACAATTTGAGCATTGCTTTTATAGTTATAACAATTATATTTTAATAAAATTCTTAAAATTGAAGTAACTAAACTTCAGTTTAATCAGATTAAAACTATACCCCTTTAACATATTGCCAGTTGTATCAAGAGCACCGGTCTGAGCAATCCGTAAGTCTCGGTTTCGAATCCCGTTGGAATCCCATTTTCTTTGCCTTCTTTTATATTTCTGGTCAGTTTCCATATATGTTTGAATTAATTATTGCAAAAAGCTGTATCGCTTCGGTGATCCCTCGCATATATCCCCAAGTTGATTTCATGATTTGTATCCTTCGGGTTTATGTCAGGTTTATAATAGCTTCTGACTATTCTGGAAATGAGAATAAAGGGGTTTCAGGGACGAGCACCGTCTAGGCTTTTCTATATAGCTCAGTCGGAAGAGCACCGGTCTAGCAATCCGGAGGTCTCGGGCTTGATTGAACAATTCCATGCGAGTTACAGCATTTATTTTTGATCTTTTTGTTACCGTGTTTGTGTGTTCATTGATGTGTATGTGTGTGTGTGTTCTTTATTGTGCGCTTTATATATCTACATTTATGGCAACACATTGCATAGTATACCGATCTAATATATTAGTTCACGTTAATGGAAACGTTTTTGATGCGTCAGGGAATATCAGAACATCAGAAATCCATCCCGAGCAGACATACATTTCTATCCCAGCTAATGAAAAGGACTTGGTTTAGTTTAGATGTATCAGACGCATTCCCCGTAGACCCCAGTCGGGATATTTTCTGTACTAATCATAAATAGGTTAACGACGTATTTTAATTATCTGCCACTAATGACGAGAATTGTTTACCTATAATTCTCTTCGTAAAACAAAACAACAAACAAACAAATATACATCTCACGCTAAAAACATACAAAAAGTACATACAACAGTAGAATTATGACATGATCGTTAACCCATTTCCCCCTGATATAATCATGTCAGTTGCAAACTTCAATTAACTCACATGTTCCGATCGATATACTATTTGGTCGAATGGATACTCAATGGGTTTTTTCTCTCTCATGGTAGATCTATGTTAGATGACAAATGTTAATGATGGAGGTTTCGTTTGGTTTCGAATCGAGTTTATTTACACGTTTGGTTTCGAATTGTGCCAAGCAGGAAGTAACAGATTTAATTTTGGTATGAAATTGAGTACGAAGTATATACGATATTTGATATCAATGCAGCATCTCCATGATACAATTAACACGAAAGAAATATATTTGTTTGTGCATTCCCTCCCCGCTCATTTTGGCAACGCGTTGGACTTGGGACAAATTTGCATTAATGCGTCATCTCCCGATGATTTGATTGGCTGATACTTTGAGTCGTATTTGCATAGCAAATCCACTTGTTCGTAGTTGGTGAACCCAGTGAACCCAGTAAACCCATTTACGAGTGTGAATATTGTTCGCTTTAGGGCTTTACCTAGCCTATCCGATAGGCGTCTGAGCTTTCTGGCAAGTACTAATCGCGTTATGGAGACGAAAAACCGGTGATCTCGCGCCTATCATCAGTCATTTACTCATCATTATTCATATATGTTTATTGTATGTATGACGTGAGGTAACAGAGTCGCTTGTACCGATCTCAATTAATGGCCTAAACTTTAACCCATTCCCTTCATGATTCTGAAATCGCCATAAACTTTGCACTCAGACCAACCAGTTCCCGTAGTCAGAGATAAATTGTGTGTGTGAGAGAGAGAGAGAGAGAGAGAGAGAGAGGAAGAGAGAGACGTCGCATAGCGCATGGCGCACTGTGCTGTGTGAGATTGTGTGTGACTAGACTGTGTGTGACTGCGAGTTCTCTGGCCACTGCATGAACTGCATGCACTGCATGCACTACAGAGTTCATATGACGTTACAGCCTCATCGCTCATTGGCCTATTTTGGTCCATGTCACATAAATATTCATGAAATAGCTTCGCAGGGGGTTCGTAGAAATGCTACGAAGAATCAATGTAAATCAAGGCAAATAAAGAAAATAAAAACTTTTCACGTTCATGACTGACGATAGGCTTCGCGCTGCACGCTCAAACTAGGCATATCGCGGTTAGTACACTGCCGGTAGAACCTGCCAGACAGCACGATGCCTATTAGATAGGCTAGGCTTTACCCACACACCAGGGTTCAGAAATGATGATCCATTTTGACCGCATTTTAAAAGTTTTGATCACTCTCGAAGTTGATTGTACTGTGCTCTGGTTTTTCGTAAACACTCCGCAATGTTATATTAATGGACAAGCGTTTTGTTATTTTGACTTCTTCAATAACTGGACATTATCGTGGTTAAAAATATGTACATGTACGGACGGGACAATTGGACATGAATATTTAGGTGATTTTAAGTATGTTACTTTGATTGGGCTAGTTTGGTTTTGGTGGACGGGGTGATGTTTCTGTATTTGCTGAATGACAGTATACTGTTACACACTCTACTCATGTTTCCTTTGAGATTATATTATATACACTGTCACCATTCATACACATTATCATGTTAGTTTATTAATATGTTATACTTTTTGCATTTAATTTCTCTCTATAGGTACACTGTCCATAGACATGGGCTTATTCATATACATCCACATTCTCATCATGCATAGTTCCACCTCTATTTTGATCATATTGTTCCACCCTCATTTGTCTCTCCACCTTCCCTCTAATCACCTACCTATTTAGGCTTCCTTTTGTTCACTATCTCTTTTATACTCCCTGTCCCATTCATTTGTCTATGTTGCTTCCCTACATATCATCCCCTACTGGGTCTTCATCCTTTCCACTCTCTCCTTTGATCTCGCCTATCCTATTCATCCGATCCTGCAACACACTTCACTTCACTTCCTTTGTCCTAATCCTCTTGCTCCCATCCCCTACACTCATAATCCCCTCTATTGTTCCTCCCCTCTCAATGCCCCAGTGCACTCCCACACCTCATCAACTGTCTTTTGTTCACATGTCTCTTTCCATTTCTTGATTTATTTCTTTGATCCTCCCTACCTCTATTCTTCTCTAAGCCTTACACTCTTATCACATTTTCTTTGACTGCAGCCACTTAAGGACCCACCCATGCCTGTTTTTACCTGATTGGTCAAGCAGAGCTGACACTCACCCACTCACAGTTGCTTTCATTGTTTTGTGTCTCCGCCTCCTTTCCTCTTTCCAGCCCCCTTCCATACATGTGTTTATGTTGGTATATATTCTGTGTTTTTTCTGTAGTTACTGTCATTTGTGCCCTGACGAAGATTCTGCTAGGATCGAAAGCTAGGCTGTATACGACTCTCACTCTACTCATGAACTCAACATTTTACACTTTAAACTTTGAATAAACGAACAATTTCGCGATTTACAGATATAACTTATTCATATACCATTTGGATATAAACCTGGGCTACTTGTTCGGATGCATTTGGGTTCGAGTCCTATTTGGGCCGGTTCGACCGTGTGACATCATAATTATTGGTAAATATGAAATTTCGTTGCCATCTTATGTGTTATTTATTTTGATCGAAGTGACTACCTATTTAAGAGATCGATTATATAGCGTTTGATCAATCATATTTAATTGATATACATGCCAAATGTGTGCAATTATATTTTGTATCTAACATTTGAAAAATATGGTAATGAAAGTCCTCTACAAAATATCAGTAACAACTTAAATCTATTTTATTACAATGTGTTTAATTATACATTTAGATGTACAAGTAAAAAGGGCATGATATTTCTTCTCTAGCCCTCCACTCGTTTTTCTTTCCAAATTTGGTGAAACTGTGATGATACCAAAATAAGTTATTTATACATCCTGGTAGCACTCCCTGCGACAAACGTCAAATCGGTCAGGAAAGTTATCGGTACCATATAGAAGAGGCAAGAACATTAAGGTAACCACATTATTCATGAATAGAACGTGAAGAAAAACACACATAGACTGATAGACAGCTAGAGAGAGAGAGAGAGAAAGTAGGATGACAGAACTATAATATTTCCTTGGGAGGTTCCCGACCCTCTCAATGACAATAGACATTTTTACTTTGAACTTGTATTATTGAACTCAGTATTCCCTAATAGGGGATTCAATATAGCTTTAATAAATATCATGGGCTTAAGACATTTAAAACTCACTGAATAATTTGTGATTTTGTGATTGAAACTTGTTTGACTTATCTGGGTGAGTGTGTTTGTGTATGAAGTGTGTGAACTGTGCTGATTCTTTATCCTCTGCTCAATCATTCATCTGTACACAATGTATTTCAAATGTATTACCTTTTAATCATTTTCTTAGTGACAATGATTTTTATTAGAATGTATTAATTTTTTTCAATTGAATCAAAATATTAATATTGAAAGACTCCAACATTTGAAAATAAATCCATTTGTTATGAATAAAGAACTCAAATTCAGTGAAGCACCATTTTTGGATAATGATTATGATGTAACTCAACTCAAATGTGATTACATGTTTTGTGAAGATTTTGGAGAGAAATATAGCTTATGTTCACCATCTTTGTCTTTAATACATGTAAATGCAAGAAGTTTAAAAAAGAATTTTGATGATTTTCAGTTACTACTCAGTTCAATGAAATTTGATTTTGATATTATTGCTGTTTCTGAGACATGGTTCCACCCAAATCTTGATCTTGTTATATATTCTATGGATGGGTATTCCTTGCACTATGAAAAATTTGTACCTAAAAAATGAATAAACATCATGTGTGTTAAAGATATAAACGCTGTGTGAAAACGATGTAATAGCTTCTCCGAGAGAAAATCCGTTGCTAGGGAGAATTGATTGACGGCCAAGCTGACATCCTTCAGGGTAATAAAAATACCATAAAATTGCCAGACCCCAGAACGCTCGGACATTTTATTGCCTATACGACCTTGTAGGCGAAGTTTTCTGGCCTGGTCAACTGGGTCACTTCACACGAGTACAAATTCTGCCCAATGTATGTTCCCACCATACATCTACAAGCTCAGGAAGAAAACTAACAATAACTTTATCAGCTTAGGGATGTCTATCTAAATCAAAATAATGCTTGAAGATTGAAAGGGGGAAATATGTATTTCATATGTTATCGTAATTGTGAACATTAGAATCAACACAGGCTTAGGCCTACTGTTCTTGGATCATTGGCATAGGAGCATTTTTCACTGGGGGAGGGGTGGGGCTGAGGTCTTTTGCCCGAACTTTCTCATTTTAAAGGTACTCCCTTTCAATTGCTCTCATAAACATTTCAATTTCAAGATATTTTATTTATAAGTCTACCGGCCGGGGGACATTTGGACTTTTTAGAAAAACTGAGTATATTATTATTAGAAAAATACAAACAAATGTTTTTTTAGACTACTTTGAATAAATCTAAATAATTTTTAAAAAGTTATTGATGATATCTCTATTGAATCGTTATTTCTACAAAACATTAAATTACAATTTTGTATACAAAATAGCTAAAACCTATTAGTTTTTAGAAAGCGCCATTTTGAGTTGTAACGGCTCTTTTTTAAAATAATGGCAGGGTTTTCATTGAGTAGTTTGTGATTGTGTTTGCCTTTCGAGCATGGTATAGTATAATGATTGTAGTACCGTAATTGATGTGGGTTTTGGTTACTAAAGTTAAGTTTGACCAATACTCTACTATCCCTTTATTACATTACAGGGTAGGAAATATACGGAGGCTGAGGGCGGTTTTCCCCCTGATTTTCATAATAGCACCCTGAAATAAGTATGTTGCCCCTAAAATTACCATAGATTATTATGTGAACAATTTCTGGATATCCATCAGATTAGAAAAGTAGCCCCCCAAAATAACCTGACAAGCAAAACAAAACACACACAAATGTTCTCGCATATTTGATGCCCGAAAACAATTTTGATCGTGATGATTTTGCCTGAATGTGACAGGATTTTAATTTCCTGTATCGTATTAAATGATTTACCCGAACTTCAGGAGAGTTTTGACCGAATATACATGTAGTCGTTTTGTAAACTCCAGCCTCGGGGGAGGGGGGGGGGGGGGGGGCTGCAGCTCCCAGGCCCCCGCCTCCTACACCAGTGCTTGGAATGAGTTCATACTCCATAACCTCAGTCGCCGAATTCGCTTACTTGCATGCACTTGCAGTCAGTGTTGGGGGAAAATGATTCAACAACATAAAATGCATCAAATTATACGCTTGCGATCATTTTGTTCCGTGTAGACTAATATACAATGTGTTAAAACTATTCAAAGAAACGGACAGAGAACTTTGGCAAAAAATACACCCGGGCAACCAAATTTAAACCAGTTTATATGTTGTTTTACTTGCCCAAAATGAAATTGCAAGTGCTTTTGTCAATTGGATTTCACTTATTTTATGTATGTAATGTTTATTTGTGGATTTCTTTTTTTTGTCGCATTTTTATTGTATGTGTTGTGATTTCCAAGTTAGCAATTAAGTTAGAAACTAAATAAAACATCAACAAAATGACACACATAGTTAAAAACGAAGAAATACATAAAACAATGTACTAACAGTAGGGAACATAAGGCATAACCTGGCACAAAACAAAAATGTAGGGTTTTCGTTCAATTGTTATTCCATGCAGCTGGTATCATGCATAATACGTAGCAAAAAACAATGTTTCATTATAGAACATAATGAATGGGCAAACATGCGAAAATTACACTCCAACTATTGTAGTGATAACATTTTTGTTTTAAATTGCCATGAACATGCCACTGAATAAATTGAATACAAAAGTAACTTTATAATTTTTAGTATCAACATGATCAAATACAATGTTCTACTTGTCTAGATCTTGCATGAACCTTTTTTCGCGGCTATACTTGGCGTTTACACCAGTCCTGTACACCGTCGTTCGGAGGCCCTTGAATATCATGAGTCATGACGTCATACAAGATAGTGAAAGATGATAATGAAACAAGACACAAACCCTCGGATATAGACAAATGTTTCGGTCTACATGTTTCGATCGATTCAGGGGAGGCATAATGCCCCCCCCCCCATCCCCCGGATGACTTGGAAGAGCTCAAAAGGCCAGACCTTGCATGGATCACTTGATATGATAGTGGGGTGAAACAATTTCCCTGCAATCAATTTATCAGTCAATGAATTAACCAATCAATCAACCGATCAAACATTTGATCAATAACATTCAGAAGACCCGTACACTCATTATCAATCAGTAACCAAGCGCCATCTTTGGGGTCAGGCGCGGATCTACGGGGAGGGGGGGGGGGGGGGGGGGGGGGGGTTAGGTGTTTAACCCCCCCCCCTTTGCCTGCCAAGTGAAAATGTATCCGTGAAAAAGGTGAATGTTCATTGGGTCAAACCCCCCCCCCCCCCCCCCCCTTAGCAAAAAGCTAGATCCGCCCCTGGGGGTTGACTGAAATACACCGAAGTAAATTGCTGGGAAAACATTTGAGTGCCCCCCCCCCCCCAAAAAAAAAAAACACACACAAATCCTCAATGAACATTCACATAGATTAAATGTTTAACTTACCGATTATCTTATGAAAGACTATAGTATAAGACTATAAGTGAAAATGTATCCGTGAAAAAAGTGAGAAAAAAGTGAAAAAAAAATCACTTACGGGGGTTCAAAATAGCAAAAAATTCGCCGCTTCGCGGCTCGTGGACGATGCTCCGCATCGTCATTGGGTCAACCCCCCCCCCCTTAGCAAAAAGCTAGATCCGCCCCTGGGGGTTGACTGAGGTACACCGAAGTAAATCGCTGGGAAAACATTTGAGTGCCCCCCAAAACAAAAACACACACAAATCCTCAATGAACATTCACATAGATTAAATGTTTAACTTACGACTATCTTATGAAAGACTATAGGCAGGCATGGTAACTGTCCATCAATGTTCATGTCTACCACACATCTCCAGGATACAGCAATAACATTGTTCACGTTGTGTGTATTCCATGGCCAAATGTTTAATCACTCGCTTGTATAACTTTCACTGAACAAAAATCCAGACTGTTACTTATGCCTATGGTAGACATAATATATCATGTTTTTGTAACGTTGGAAAACTTGATACTTGATACTTGATGCGATAATCCCTTTGGCAGCTCACACAGGAAGCTATACTGGGATGAAGTGTTGTGTGCCATACGGAGGTGCCATGGTGTATAAATACAATTTCCCTCGTATTTACAATAACATAGGGAGTAAATGGTGCAAGTAAAAACATGGTTTCATTTAAAGTAGATGTGACCCAGGAGGAGGCTGCATTGTTCTGATGACTGGTAAGGCAGCCTCTCTAAATGCAGCCAGGCCGTTGATGTGGACTATTGGTTGTGGCAGTTGGTTCCAGATACGTATGGTTCTTGGAAAGATGGAGTATTTGTAGGAATCTATTGTAGCTCTTGGTACTGCATACTTCAGGTCATGGTCATGTCTTCCGTGATAATTGGCTCGACTGACTGCTGGAGGGAATGGTATCTTGACAAGTTGGTTGTGTATCTTATAGAAAAGAGTACACTGATTGACAAGTCGGCGGTTGTGGAGGATGTCCCATCAAGTGTAGATACCAGGACTGAAGATGATGATGTACTTCTGTAGTCACAGAGGGCAAAGCGAGCCGCTGATTTCTGTACTTGCTCAAGTGCATTTACGACTGTGACTGTGTGAGGGTTCCATGCTTCAGAACCATACTCTAGTTGAGGTCGAACTAGTGCAGTATACGCTCTGGTCTTCACTTCCTTGGAGCAAGGGGATAAGGTTCTGCGGATAAGTCCTAGGGTACGACTTGCTTTATGCCTGATTGCTTGGCAGTGCTTATTCCATCGAAGATCAGCCGTTACTGTAACACCCAAGTACTTGTATTCGGTGACCCTTGGTATTGTACCGTTGTTGAGTTTGTATTGACAGATAGCAGGAGAACGTTTCCGTGTGAGTGAAAGGACTGCACATTTCTTAATGTTAAAGTTCATCAGCCAGTCAGTGGATCATGTGGAAAGCTGTTGGAGGTCTTGCTGGAGTATGTGGTAGTCAGCATCAGTCCTTATTTCCGGTAAACAACACAGTCATCAGCAAATAGCCGAATGGTAGATTGAATTTGGTCTTGAATGTCATTTATGAACAGCAGGAATAGAGTGGGGCCAATCACAGAGCCTTGAGGAACTCCTGATGTTACATTTCCCCAGGAGGAGTGGGTTCCATCAACAACAACTGCTTGTTCTCGCTCTGTGAGAAATGACATTATCCATGTCAAGGAGTCACCTGTAATCCCATAGTACTGGAGTTTGGTACATAAGCGTTGGTGGGGCACTCTGTCGAATGCCTTCTTGAAATCCAAGAAGATGGCATCAACCTGGCTGCGGTTTTGAAGGACTGCAGCCCAGTCATGTATTGCTGATGTAAGTTGGGTGGTTGTTGAGAGTCCTTGGCGGAAGCCATGCTGGGTGTCTGCAAGTATGTTGTTTGCTGCCAGATGTTTAGATATGTGGCTTAGCATGATGTGTTCCATTACCTTACAGCATATGCAGGTGAGTGAGATGGGTCTGTAGTTTGATGGCTCGCTTTTGTCACCAGATCTGTGGATTGGAGTGACTAATGCCCGTCTCCACTGAGATGGAACAACACCAGAGTTGTAGCTTTGTTGGAATAGGAAGGACAGAGCAGGAGCGATCTCATACGCAATCAGTTTCAACAGCTTGGCTGGGATTTCATCTGACCACAGGCCTTGGCTGGGTTTAAATGAAGGAGCTGCTTTGCTACACCCGTTCTATGGATGTGCAAATGTCCAATGGTTGCATGGGGAGAAAGTCCTTTGTGTGGTGGTTGCGAGTTCTCATGAGTGAACATAGTTTGGAAGTAGTTGTTAAGTGTGTCAGCCTTGTCGCCTGCTGTAGTACACAACTTGGTTGCTGTACGGAGCGAAGGAATGCCAATGTTTTCAGAACGGCATGTTTTTATATATGACCAAAAAGATTTGGGGTTGTCGACAAGATTTGCACCGATGATGTTATTGACATAGTCGTAATGTGCTTTATGACAGTCTTTACTACTTGGTTTCCATATTGTCGATATACTTCCCATGCAGCTGAACTTGACTGGTGGCGAGCCCTCTTGAAAAGCCTGTCTCGTTTCCTCATTTGTCGCTTGATGGAAGTAGAGATCCAAGGAAGGTGTCTTCGACCCTTGGTCATCTTTGATGGAACGAGGTCAGCTAAACATCTGCTTAGGAAGATGGCGATAGAGGTCCAATTTGACTCCACAGATATCTTCTCAGGATCAGATAGAAGAAAGTCTCTAGAAAAATCTTCGGCAGCCTTTTTCAGCCGTTTCGGATCAGCCTTATTAAACTGGTAAATCTTCCTTGGTGGTTTGGTTTGAATCTTGGGATATGCAGCAAGACTGCATGTCAGAATGTTGTGATCCGATATTCCAGGATGGACGGTCACATTCTCCACAAGAGCTGGGTTTGATGTGACGATAAGGTCAAGGGTATTTCCTGATGCAGGTCTGGTGATATCTCTGACCGTCTGGAACAAGGAATTTTGAAGTAGAATGTCAAGTAATTTCTGTGAGATGCTGCACTTGCTGGATTTGTTGTGGACTGAGTCAATTCCCAGTCAATGTCAGGATGGTTGAAGTCACCGGCGATCAGAATGTTAGGATGGCTTCGCCGATGTTTCCTCATCAAGCCGATAACTGACTCTTGGAAGCCTGCAAGGCTAAGTTGGCGGTTGTTTGGAGGACAGTAGTAACTACAGAGGAAGAGGGGCTTTGCGTTCGACAACTGAATGTTGCACTATTGAAGTTCACAATCAGCATCAAACTGCGGGCATTCACTGACGGTCAGTGAGTTGATGACGGCAATAAACACACCTCCTCCATGCTTATTACGATCCTTTCGAAAAACATGATAATTGTCCAGCTTGGATTCACAACCCATAATTACATCCGGGACATATTGAGCGATGAGTGCTTGAAAAAAAAACGGTTGCTTGAAAAAAAACCGATGTACTTGTGGCTGAACAGGGATATCCTATTTACCTGGGCTGAATGATATGATGAGTGTCAGAAACACATAATCCTCCTATTAGTGCACAAAGTATACTTTCCCAACGAAATGCATGAACATCGCGCAGCATTATCCCGCGAAAAATCTGAAATGTTTCACGAGGCGAAGCCAGGGTCGTAGACAGGGGGGGTATTTATATATTTCAAACTTCAGAATCCTTAATCACATTTTGTACTTTAAATTAGCACGACCCAGACACGTAAGTGATGGTATGTCTGCGATATGATATAAAATTAGGACCCTCATCGACATGTGATCTGATTTAAGGATTCGAACCAGTTATAATAATATATAAGCGTTATACACATTCGGGTCATGAAATAATAATAATAATGACACAATACAAAACCCTACACTACCTTTAAACATGTAGGCTAGTCGATAAAACAAAGTGACCATGAATAATGTGCTGCTTGGTCAATTGCCCCTCTGTTTATATCCAGGTACACCGGGTGATTCAAAAAAGGAGAAATATAATACTAAGTGGTTTCATTTACCGCATATAACGCATAGGCTATATACCGCAGAGGCAACACCATCAACAGTTATACCCCATTACCATAATGAAAACCTAGCTGTTTCCTCTATTTTTGGCCCACTCTGTATAATACATAATAATCCAGTGGTTGAATGAGAAACTCGGCACAGTACTGAACGACCCCCAAGGGATGCAGGGCCTGTACAACATTCCTACATCAGTTTAAAGGGACAGGTCCACTTTTACAAAACGTCTGAACAGCTTTCAGTTGACGGGGATCAATGTAACACGCAAAAAAAAATCAGAGCGAACAGCCCTCTAATTTGGATTCTACGAATGAAAAACGAATGCGTCCCTCCATTTAAACTATATATCGGTCAATAAAGGAGTTCAACTGATTTAGCATAATATTACAACAATATAGTACTAATTCTCGTAAAGGTATTGTGAAGCCGACATTTGTTAACGTATGTCACGGAAAAAGATCTCAAAAAGAAAGAATATATAATTACATGTAGTCAGTTTAAGCGATGTTTGGGTATTTTGCTTGGTAAACGTTCACACATTAGTACTTATGCGCAGGTCACGTAGCTAGCACGGGTCACGTAGGGGTCATGCATACCGATCTGGCACTCCGTGAAATCTATGTACGAACTTACTCACCGGCCGAAATGCGTATGTGCCTAATTAACCGAAGTCCCTC
Organism: Echinarachnius parma; assembly: GCA_037951105.1. Classification (NCBI taxonomy): domain Eukaryota; kingdom Metazoa; phylum Echinodermata; class Echinoidea; order Clypeasteroida; family Echinarachniidae; genus Echinarachnius; species Echinarachnius parma. Next base: position 3,729 of record JBAMJV010007936.1, on the reverse strand, counting down.
AGTTATTCAGTTTTAGGTCTATAACTCTACGAAAAAGAGATTTCAAGCCCTAATTTTTTCAGGCATGCTATTAAATGACATTTCCTTTCATATAAGACAATAACCTCGCAACTTTTAAATTTTGGCTTGCAAAAGTGGATCTCTCCTTTAAAATTTATTGATTCAGAATTGAAATGGACTGTACACATTGATTATTTATGCAAAAAGATTAGTAAGATGGTCAGTTTCCTAGAAGATTAAGTAAATATATATATGAGTCATGCTTGATATTGTTGTATAATGCTGTGATTATTCCACATTTTGATTATGGAGATGTTGTCTGGTCCTCTGCGACTAAAACGCAATTGGATATACTACAGAAAATACAAAATAGAGCAGGTAGAATAATATTAAAGATAAATGTATTAGAACATAGATCTGTTCATGAAATACATGATATTCTTAATTGGAAGACATTGCAGATTCGTCAAACAAGACACATTCATTCGTTAATTTATAAAATTTTGCATAATATGGCACCGGTGTACTTACAAGAAAAATTCACTTTTAAAATAACAGGATATGGTTTAAGACAAAAGGATAAATTGTCTCTCCCAAAACCGAACACAGAGAATTGTAGACGTACTTTTTATTATCGAGGTTGTACATTGTACAATGATTTACCTGTGGATACTCGTAATTTGAATACATTAAATTCATTCAATACAGAAATTAAAAGGATTACATAAATAAATGTTTTTAGTAGATAAAGAGCTTGGTAACCCCATTATCATTCATTATAATTATGTTGAATTATACATTATATTATATCATATTATAGATTTACTATGACCCGCTTGTTGTAAGGTTGGGTGGTTGGGATTGGGTGTTTGGGATGGGGGTCTTAGAGTGAGGATGTGTGGGGGGGGGGGGGGGGGGGTGCGGGTGGGGATCTTAGAGGGTTGGGGTAGAGTACTGCATGTAATTGATAAGAAAATGCGTGACTTTTTACTATGTATGTTATATGCACCATATATTTTTTTTAATAGGACCCCGTGGAAGAACAGATCCATCATAATGATGGATCTGAAACGGGCCATCCTACCAATATTATCATTTATATATACCAACATACAAATAGAATATTTTAATTAAGAATTGTAATTACTTTTGTGAACAAATTGTGTATATTATGTTCTGTGTTATGTTCTGACTTTTGATGTATTTTTAAATATTGATTTGGAAATAAAACAAACAAACAAACAAACAAACTATAGCACAGTGCTAATCGAGGTTAGTCCCGAAGATAGTGAATTAAACCTATGATTAAACAAACAAAATACATTTCAGCTGAACTACTAGTAACTTATTTACACTATATACATAAATTGAATTTGTATAAATAAAAAAAGATAATTAATATATATACATACTTATATACATAATTGCAAGGAGTAATCATAAATGATTGAGAAGGAAGAATAATAGTAGGCGTAGCTTAATAAGCAATGTTCCTCCTTTTAATCCACCAAATGAAAAAAGGCACTGGTCGAAAAATTGGTCTCCGCCAGGACTCGAACCCTTAAATCATGCATGCTTATCCCTATCATTAATGGCTCTGGTAACTTTGTTGAAATGTGCAAACAGGTGATGAATGGTTGACAAAATGTGTATTCTGTGATAATATGGGTCCACAATTTTGGCGAAATTGGCATAGAAGCAATTATTATCTTCAACTTCAAGGGGGACTCGAATCCTTTGCCCGAATATCAGGGGGAGGGGCGGAGCGACCATGCCCGAGGGCGCCCAAGGGGTGAGGGTGTTGGGAGGGGTTATTCCCCCTACTTTAGGGAGCTTTTGCAATTTTAAATCGAAAACATGCAAACGAGTGCATACTTTTGAAGAAAATTTGACATACTTTAAATATATAAAACCATAATGGAATTGCCCGTCAGCCCGCAGGTGTGATATTGATTGCCCGAATGTGAGATTTGTGTTGCCCAAACGTGACATGTTGATTGTGCCCAAACGTGGCATATTGATTGCCCGAACGTGAGTTATTGATTGTCCGAATGTGGGATGTTGATTACCGTGAGAGATGGCTAGTGCCCGAATGCGGGATGTTCATTGGCCGAACATGCCGAATGTGAAATGCTGATATGGCGATCGAGTGCCTGAATGTGAGATATTGATTGCCCGAATGTGAGATATTGATTGCCCGAATATGGAATGTTGATTTCCCGAATAAGAGATGGCGAGTGCCCAAATATGATAATGCCGATTGCCCCGAATAGCGATGCATTCTAGATCCGAGTAGGGGGGGGGGGGGGGGGGGGGGGGTGAATTGATCAACTCATACTTGGAACTCTCCACAATTACAACCTTATCAGAGTGCGTTGTCAACTTGAGCCCAGCATATCAATACCAAGGAGGTATACCTCCTTGTCAATACACGGACATCTTCCAAAAGCAATAATCTTCTTTTTTTTTGCCCGATTATTTACTTTCATAGAGCATTCCCCATAATGTCGATAAAAGCAATTGCAGTTTGTTTGGGTTTTATTGTCCTTTAAGATTTTTTAAAATATTAACCTGGACATACATTTCACGTTATGTATGGACTTATTGTTATATACGATATGAAAGGGGGGTGTCCCTCTCCCCCCTGTATTCCACCCCGCTTGCAGCCATGGATAATTGCAAATTTGGACATTTACTGTACTTTCTGAGGGGGGATTATTATTCAGCGCTGAACATGCATTGTTAAAAGAGGAAGTTTTTTGAAGAAGTACGTTTTATTTTTCAAATTTCCGCGGCCAGGATCTTAAGGGGGGGGGGGGGGCATAATGCCCCCCCCCCCCCCCCCCCCCCCCACCTCCCCCACGGCCATATGAAGACCTCAAATAGCCCGGCCTTTTAGGGTTAATAGAATGAACCCCAAATATATCCACACATACTCCTCAATGGTAGACAACAGGGGAAGCGACCAAGAGGAAGACCATCCAAAAATATGACAGATTGCATACACATGATGAAAGGGGACTATGCCACTAAACATCTAAAGACGCATGTAACTCAAATACAATGAACATAATACATGTACATGAAGATGAATGAAGCGATTGTGAAACAGTAACTACCACACATCCAGGTGATGGTACGTACTGATCTGATGCGCCGGAAGCAGTTTTGGATTGGGGGGGGGGGGGGGGGGGTGGGGGGGGGGAGCAAAGACCTATCGGGGGCTCACAATTTGTTTTGTGTAGGGGCTCATGTCCAACCACTCTCACAGGGTTGCCAACTTTGCGCCAGAGCTGAGAATGAGGCATTGCGAGGAAGCGAAGTGACTGAGCGGGGGGGGGGGGGGGGGGGGGGGGTTGGGGGGTTGGGAGGGGGTATCCCCCTCTTACGGTAGGGAGCCTTTGCATTTTTGTTTTAGGCCAAATACAAATTTGTCAACAATTGTCAAAGCCGGGACCGAGATCCGTCCACAACATGAAGCCGAGACCAATTAAGACCGAGATCCTTAACAAATGTTTGATGCCGAGCGAGACCGAGATCCGTCCACAATATTGTAACCAATTGATTTCAAATAGTAATACAGGGTTGCCAGAAATAACGGAACGGGGCACTCCAAAATAAAGTAACAAAATGAACATGTCCATCGGATAGGGTGTCCTTTCCAATGAACAACGAAACCAAGAAAAGTAATGTTGGACGTGTAGTTTTGTTTTAGGGCGCTTTGAGTGA
>JBAMJV010007935.1:0-120795 GCA_037951105.1 Echinarachnius parma | reverse complement strand
TGACTGATTGCCACTTCGTCGGCTTACGTCAACTAGCGAATTTAGTGTGGCGTCGTGTACAGAAACTATGGGGCGAAGTTCTTTAGATGAGGTCACAGTTACACCAATAGAGGGCAGCATAATCAATGTTGGTGATTTAAAGGGGGGGGGGGGGGGGGGTTCCCAGGACAATTAGATATTTACTAATTACCCCCAAATTGATTGATTTCATGGGAAATGACTGCCAAATTCTTTTTCTTTAAGAAAAATTACATATTAAGAGCTCAGTTCCAAAAGGCGCTAAATCCACTTTCCATACAAATTGAGTTAACGATATATCTACATTTATAAGCTACGTAGCTATCTAGGAATCCACATTTTACGACAAATTACTCACTGAAAATCAAAATATAGAAAGTTATATTTTCATATTCCCATAGGCACGTGTACAAAGTTGGGCAAAGAAACCTGTTTTCCTCGAAATTTGAAAAAGTGGATATAGCGCCTTTTGGAAGAAAGCTCTGCCTAATTGTGAAAATTAGGCCAACTATTAGCAGCAGTGAGGGAAAAATACCAATAAAAGAGATCTCTAGCGTATGGACGCAGGATTCATAGCTCAACGCACTGAAAGTCGGCATACACTATGGTATACACACGCAAGAAGTGACCACAATGCTTTCGTCTCTACTACTGCGCTATAGAGTACAGAAGCCATGACGTCATAAAAACACTTTTTTTTAGAATTTTCAAATTTGGACTTCATTTTCAGAAAGAGCATAACAAATAATGTCCAAATACCGAAAATCAAAGGAATAGGTTACGTATTGGCTGGGATATGCCCATCCAAATGAATTTTACTTCAATGGGCAATCAGTGTTATAGTGCACTGGTTCATACATTTAGGAACCAGTGCACTATAACACTGATTGCCCATTGACCAAAAAATCATTCGGATGGGCATATCTCGGCCAATGCGTAACCTATTCCTTTGGTTTTCGGTATTTGGACATTATTTGTTATGCTCTTTCTGAAAATGAAGTCCAAATTTGAAAATTCTAAAAAAGTGTTTTTATGACGTCATGGCTTCAGTACTCTATAGTAAAGGATGTCTAGTCGTGCCCGTGCATAGCCTATTAGCGCATGGAACGTTGTTACAATCAAGGAGGCATATAACTAGATCTATATTAGGGCATAGGCGTACGCCGCGTACCCATGGGGGGTTGAGGGGTTCAATATCTCCCTTAATGAAAAAGGGCTGTTTTGGGGGGTTAAACCCCCCCTTACAAAATTTAAGTTGTCAGTCGAGGCCACTTCTTAGTGGTCTTGACCATTAGTGGCGTAGCGTGGTCGGAAGGATTGGGGGCACCAAAATTATTGGGGTGGGGGGGGCACACCTTATGTATTTCTTTTTTTTTCTTCAAAAAATGTCCCCTTATGTTTTCTATTGTATTTTCCAAATTATTGGGGCCCCCGTGCCCCCCCCCCCCCCCCCCCCCCCCCCTCGCCACTGTTGACCATCATAGCAAACATCTCAATCGGCCCCCGAAAACAACGGATCTCGGTCTTGGCCTCAAACATTTTTGAGGATCTCGGAATTCGGCTTCGAACAAATCCTCACCGACATCTGGCCCTCTTTAAAACAATTGACGGACACCCCCCCCCCCCCCCCCCCCCCCTCGAAAGTTCTTCACCGACACCCTCCCCCTCCCCTTGAACAAATCCTAGGTATGCCACTGTTTTAGGGTACTAGCCTCGATAACATCAATACCGCTTACGAGTCAAACTTTGGTTTCTGTTTGTAATATAATATTGAACCATCTTTAAAATATATTCAAATCGGTGAAATAGTATAATGAATGCAATAAATACAATGATATTGACATATTTGTTGTGTCTAGCTATTCAGTCAAACCTCTGTCCACCAAGGGGAAGTATAAGACAGGTGGCCACTGCATACAGGTGACCTATATAGACAGGTTCATTCCATTGTTAATACATGTACATGTATCTGCATAATGTGCAATATATTTTTCACACTGTGAAATGTTTCCACGGAGTTGTGATATTGTAATTTTGTTGTCACATTGTGGATTCTCCAGTTCACACTGTGAAATACTTTTCACAAGGTGAATTATATTTTTCACAATGTGAAATATTTTTTACAGAGTGGCCACACTGTGAATTCTTCTGTTCACACTGTGAAATCTATGTCGCAAGGTATTCACACTGTGAAAATCTGATTTTCATAGTGTGGAATAAATTTCACCATGTGGCCACAGTGTGAAAACACATTTCATTTCACAATGTGAACACTCTGTGGTTTACCACAGTGTGGCTGTGACAACACTCTGAAAACATTTCATTAACAGTGTGAAATGTGTTTTCACTGTATGAAATGTGTTTTCACAGTGTGAAATGTGGTTCCACACTGTGTTTCACACTGTGAATGAGTGTGAACTTTCCAGCAGGGATAATTATCAAACATGATACTGTTGTTCTTTTGTTTGTTTTTCAAACTGTTGGTGATGCAGTTCTGCGTAGTGTTACTGTACATCAATTTTCGTACGGATCAAGATCATGTCATCAGGGTGATTTAATAAACCCCTGTATGAAAAACAAAATCACTTTTTTGTTAGTTATGTATATAATGCATAAATCATAATTTCCCCATTTACCTACTATAGAGATGCCTACATAAACAAGAAACACTAGATTTATTAAGAGAACACGGGACACATACACTATTAGTGAACATTTGTCTTTTATGTTTTAATAAATTAAAGTAGTATCTGTTTGTATTATTTCTTGTTCAAAACAATGTTTATACGATATTATACGTAATAATACTCTTTTCATTGAATATATACATTACATTCTGCCCATTTAGCTGCCCTGATGGTTTTACCGGAGATAGATGTGAGACTTTAGTTGGTAAGTTTTTTTCCTGTCTGTAAATATATTTATATAGACAAAACTGTTTTATGGCGAAAATGAATTTATCAAGGAGGCGCATTAGAAGACCCATGCACGACTGGATAACTCAATAAATGATAGTACTTGATTGTCTTTATGTCAATCATAATGCCATGGAATGAGTATTACTTCTATCTAGCGCAAACATTTCCGGAAAGCTACCATCATGCGAACAAAAGTGTGCATTATGTATTGGCTCGACTAAATATCTAACATGATGAATATTGTTTAAAAATATTTAAACAATCTTCTTGACAAAACTACCTAAAAGGCATTGAATGCAGATAAATGAAACGAGAGTTCCATGGAACATCTGTCCGCGCCGCTGAGAGCGCACTTAATGTACCATAGTCTGTATAGATGCACCACATGGGGGTATAACAGCTCCAATCACGATTATATTGCGCTAAAAGACTGGGCCTCTGTAACAGGCGTACATCTCTCTTTCGACCTCACATACGCCTAATTTGCAAAGATACAGAGTGGTTTTTGAATGAATTTTCTTTTTTTGATCCAAGGAATATGTTCTCTTTCAAATATGTCATTACAATTTCATGGAATATCCCATTTTCATGACTAAATTTGCATAAATTATGGAAATTAGACCAAATTCGCATAGATACAGAGTGTCTCTTTGGAAGAATATTCTTCTTTTGATCCAAGGAGTATGTATGCAAGTAAAACAATCGTACCCCAAATTGCAGTGAGCACCCATATTTTTGGCACTTAACCACCCTACTAATGGGACGAAACAGCACAATGTAATGACTTCACGCTCAGACCTGGCCTGGAAACGCTGAATCGTTTCACCGGCAGAAATCTCAAACCAAAGAAATGCCCTGTGACCGCCAACTCAATCGCGAAACAACTTCTTTCTCGTATTGAACTGCCTCCTTCAATCATGAAGATTCTTTGCAGTATAATGGCTGTGATGTGCAGGGTTGCTAGTCAACCGGGTTTAATAACATTCTACTCTTTTCGAGAAGTTGAATAGGTACTTAGCATGCATGAGGTGTGACTGTTGTATACACTGGACATCCGGGGGATGGAGTGTTTTTCGTGAATCCTTTCTTGCATAGGAATTTCAATCTGAAAAACACAAAGTATATAATACATGTATAAATTATATAAATAAAGCATTGATGAAATACGGAGACTACAAAAAAGTTAAAAACGTGTAGGCGGTTACCACCTTTAACATATTAAGTAAAGCATTTTACACATTTGATAAAAATACAACCATAAGAAAATCAAATAACATACTCAAATACAAAATGTACCAAAAATATAAAATACAAAACTACAACAATCACACACTCACACACAAACATGCACATCGCACACCTTACATGGGTAAGATGATAATGCTATGTTTACAAGTTAATTAAAGTATGAAGAGATTTAAGAGTGCAATTTTCCTAATTCATGTGATAAATTATTCCATATACGTGGACCGTTATGTCGAACAGAATATAACAATGCTTGAGTATTAACCATTTGATAATGATATTTATTACTAGGCGATGATATATGAAGGTACTAGTTTACTGCAAAAGAACTCTTTTTGGAAATATTGTTTGGTGACAAACTAACAAATTATTAAAAACACAATACATTAGTGTAGCTAATCGAATATTTATGAATATCATAAATATTGAGAGATATTCAAACGAAAAAAGAAAGGGAATGAATGGGCTTTATAACTGGAGTTTGTACAAATTCTAAGTGCTTTCTTTTGGAGTTTATATAAATTGTCTAGTTTAGTTTTCTGAACACTGGCCCAATTGAAATTACATTATCGTAAATATGGCAAAATTAACTAATTATATAACATGAACGATATCTGCACATATATCGAGCGTAACTTACATGTTAATTTGTTTCTGTTATTAAAGTGACGTGTCCTCCAGCGATATTTCCAACGAACATTGGAGAAGTTTCCTTCGGAGCGGGATACCTGGGCATGACTGCTTCATCCGAGACTCTTTGTCCATCTCACAAAATAAGGCGTGAGTAAGTTAGTAACCACTCGGTTGTGTTAAGTGTTGTTTTGCACAACTAACAATACACAATTATAGCAATTTATAGGGATTTCCTAATCCCTTTACCCCCACTGGTACAATAAAACATTCTACTTGTTAGCTCTCACATATTTCGTAAAACGTATAACGTAACATTTCGATTTCAATTTGGGTTAAAACTAAAAGGAAATTCGACTTGCACAGACACATTGCAACGATGCAAGGTTAAAATAAATTCTTAAAGAATGCAGGGTAATTTACAAAACTACATTCAAATCTTTCCATTCAGAGTGTTCTATTCGAACTTAATGAGTAAATGAAATCGGCACGTTATACTGAGTTATAATTCGACCATGTGGCTAATTTAAAATGTTTGTTTTTTATTCAATTGTAATATGTGAGTTTTTTGTTACAAAAATGATTCAATAGTGATATTGTCAAACACCTTTAAAGTCACTTTATACACATACATATATACGAACGCAAACACGCACACACACACAAGCACACACACATCTGGACTTATAAACAAATATACTCCGCACAAAAAGAAACAGGACACTTATTTAAGACAACATATCTCATATTTTCTAACGATAAAATATATGTTATTGTATATCAAATTAAAGATAAAATTACCCTCTTCGATATTAGAATATATAATCCAGGATAAATCATTTATGCATGACTTGTCACGGTCAATTAACCACCGCAAGGTCTGTTTTCAAAAATAACAAAAATGTAACATCCTTTCAACATGTTCAACCATTTAAATGTTGACAAGCATGATATAAACGCTATATTCATGCCATCGCATAATTATTTCATTACAAATGTGATTTTTTTGTAGTTTCATCTCAATAGAAAAAGTGTAAATGAAGACAAATTTTGAACGTTGTAGGTTTTATTTTCATCCAAATGTAACACAATGGGGAATTCCATGGCTAAGGTTTATTCGTCGAAACTACAGTTTGTGCCCTTATTTCAGCATGAAACTTGGTATAAATTCTTCTCAAGAATTCTACCGTAGTAGAAAATCTGATGTCACCCATGGTCAACCATTTGGGCAGTCTCTAACATGTCACTTCTGTAGGTAACCATGGTTGAAATTGCAAGGGACACATGAAACAGACAAGCTTTATGCCTCAAAAACAAACCAATATGTTGATGTTCTCATAACCTGGCCCTGTTTTTATTGGAAAATGTGTATTTTTGGAGTTTGTTCATGACAATAAGGTTGAATGGTGTCATAAAAGACTTGCCCCGCACATCTTGTTTCAAGCAAGACGCTTAGTTATTGCAGTCGAATGGTGCGGTCATCCATTGTTATTGCTATTTTTGAAAACAGACCTTGCTATTGTTAATTGATCATGGCAGGTCATGCATGAACGATTACTCCTTTAATTTATATTATGCCTGTAGAGGACTAAATTTCCTTTAATTTGATATATAATAATGTACACTCTGTCAAACATAAATATTAAATATTTCAACTTAAACAAGTGTCTTGTTTCTTTTTGTGCGGTTATATGTAATTAAAAGTAAAGAAGGGTAAACAGGAGCAGGGTAACTGGAAATCTAGAACAAAATAATAGTCTAATGCAGGGTGAGGGTTTTGGATAAAACAGAGGTCTGTAGTCAAATGTCAAACATGGTACTAGCTTGGGGATCATATTTTTTTGTTTATATTTATGTTTTGCCCGTTAGGCGGACAGCCAGTTGCAAATGCCACCTGTGAACCGGAAGGTGAATTCATCTCACCGTCTTCCTGGACGATTCTCGATACTGGCGATGCCTGTGGTAGAAACCTCACCGACGACGAAATTCTGAAAATCCTTCAGCAGGTAACATGAAGTCCGTGTTGGGAACGGTTTACGCACTTTAAAAGCAAAATTTCTTGTATTGAATTAGGTTGTTCACTGACAGTGGTGAGCGCATCTGACATATGACCTTGAGATACAAGTTCTAATTTTGATTATGGCTTGACTAATTAAGTTCTATGTATGCCGTGTCCAATGTCCGCATGTCTCATAATACATAATTCGCATTTCTCCGGCTAAATACAGTCACCGCTACTAAATGTATTTTATTGGGTATTGGGTAAACCGTAAAGAGAGATCCGATATGTCCGACTATGATTATATTTATCCTCGTCATGTAGACGTCGGTGACATCGGACAATGTTGCAGACGTCCTTTCAGAAGCGGCTGATATAACTCAAGACGACAATGGTCTGACCTCAGAAGGTCTAGGAAGCTTGGCCGACATCCTTGACGATATCATCGGCGTAGGATCTACAACAGTGGAGGTAAGTCCGAGAATACTAACCCCCTTTAAATGGATTATGTACGTCATGGGGTTGTGGTATCGTACCATGGTACACGTTGTTTTTAAAGGACGGCTATGGTTTTCTTTGCGTATCGCGCTTAATAAGGGCCATAAACCTTGGCCTAGATCCTGAAAGAAATCACCTTCTTCTCTCCTCTGCCAGTGGCGTAATGAGCAAAAACGTAAGGAGAAAAATAGTTTTGCTTTGTTTTGTTATGTTATTATTACTATTTTTGTTGGGGGGCAAAACCTAATCCGCATTACCACCGGGTATATATAGCGTGAGGGAGCGCAGCGACTGAGCGGAGGAAGAGTGTGGAACGAGGATATCCCCCTCCCACGGTAGAGAACTTTTGCATGTTTAGACTTGAAACTGTGCATTCTGGTGCATCCTAGAATATAAATTCTGCTTCGACGACATGTACGATAATGAGGGTCAATTTGTAATGATTCTTCCGACCGGAGAAAGAGGTTATATTTGTTCCATGAAAAAACACAAATGTGCACCTCTGAACAAAATATTTGCAAAGTGATATAATACAGTTAAACATTGCATCAAATGCTATATTATTTATGATTCAACAACATGAACAAAGTATTTCAGACGTGGACAAGAACGATTCCCTAAGGAGTGAAGCGACCGAGAGGGGGAAGGGTTTGATGAGAGGGAGTGATGGTAGTTGGGTGTCCGTCCGTGCATGGTAAGGGTGCTTTTGCAATGTTTTAATTGAAATTATGAAATCTGGTGCATACTTTTAACTTGAAATGAAGTAAAATCTGAGGTATCTTGTCTAAAGTAATACCCTTTTTTAAATCACTGGTATCTAATTAGATAGAAGCCATGATTGTATTTATTTATTTGTTTGTTTTATTTTACTTATTTATTCATTTATGTATTTATTGTTCATTATTATCATTATCATTATTGATTGATTGATTGATTGATTGATTGATTGATTGATTGATTATTATTATTATCTTTTTTTTTTGGGGGGGGGGGATGGAAGAGCCCCCAAAGTCCGCCCCCCCCCCCCCCCCTCCCGACGAGTACGCCATTGTCCTCATATTGCAATATCAATGGTCTCTAATTTGTGATACATTCTCCTCAGTATTCCTGTTATGTTAAATCGTATTTATACAAAGTATATTCGTATACTTAGCTTTTCCCTTGTCTCTTGATTCTCCTTCTGTTTATCGTTTCCTGCAACTACGCATTCCCATCTTAACTTCTCTTTTATTTTGCTTCGTTTTTCTTCTTCTCCGTCTTCCTCTTCTCCTTTTTCTTCTTTGTTTTCATCTCCGGAATTCTCATCTCATTCCAGGTTACGGAGTCAATTGTGGACATCGCAAACTTTATTGCCGAAACCCATGACGATGAGCTGCAAGAGGCACAGGAAGAAAGTGGTGCTCCTAGTCGTGTTGTAAAGGCGATGGAAGACCAGCTGGCCAACGTAAATGTGTCTGGAATACCTGGTGGGATCTTCCGTGTAGTAAAGGACAATGTGGCTGCAGAGGTTAGTCTTCGTGAACTTAAGGACGATTTTGATCTATCTTTTTATCTATCTATCTATCTATCTATCTATCTATCTATCTATCTATCTATATATCTATATATCTATCCATATTAAGAATAATCTACTTCTACAGTCATGGCAGTGGCGTAGAAGCTGAATTATTTGAAAAGACGGACAGATTTTTAACGCGAACGAAAGACCATGGATGAGTTTTTTTGTAATGAAAATGAATAAATAAGTTAATAGTTGTTATGCTTTACTCTAATCCAGACAACGAATAAACTACAACAAACAACCAAATTTGCGGTATTCCATGGTTTTAATTTCGAAAAGCATGTCCAAAATTTCAACAATAAATTGAAACAAAAGTACAATTACATCACGCACTTATTATCGTTTAACATATTAAGTCAAATAAAGTATGATTGTAATTAGAACACTTAAATTATTTACATGAATTATCAAGTGTTTATTAAGAGCTACCACCTGAGAAAACGGGGGGCCCGGGCCATCATAAATTTATAAACTAAAATATTTCTAGCATGACACTGGCCGCTCTTAAACTCTCATATCCTCCACCCAAAGGCGGGAAAATAAAAAGTGAATACATGTGCTCCAACCAGCAACATAATACTGCAAAATAATTCAACGAACATGAATTATAACAGACTAGGCGTATACGTCGCAAAAAAGGGATTAGGGTGCAAGGTCAATCGCTGGCTGGACACATGACCTTGGCAGACGAGCGTATAGCCAACAAAACATTAATGAACAACCTTTGAGAGGAGCGGGATTGCATGCGTATTATATATCAATCATAATTTCATATATTCTCAAGTGGCACAAAAGCTTAACGAAATAACAATTTCGTGCGTGTATTATGGGCGAAAAATCCTATTCCAAAAACACCTTGTTAAAGAAAAGAATATTGTTTTATTCCAAATCAACAAATAATGTAAGGTGAAAGATAAAGGACCAAAATTCCCCTGCGACCCACGCGCGGCGTGCGATCAAGCAAGCTTCAGGCAATATAAATCCAACAAATCATCTCATCACCCCATAGTTTGTGGTGGTTGGGGATGCTGGTGGAAATTTTTTCTCTAACCAACATAGATCGACATGCTTTCCGAACAAACAACCATGAACGAATGAATCTACAAAAATCTCCCAAACTTCTCCAATAGTTTTCCACGCTATACCGGCCATATTTATCAAACATACATGTTTTGCCCAAATCAGTATCCAGGCAAAACGAGGTTCAATAAAAAACAAAGATATAATTTCTAAATAAAAGTCAATACCATCCCAGCAAGGCAGGAGGCGGTATCAAATTAAATATAAACATCCAACCATGGCAGGAACGAGTTTCCAAAACATACATCTCAAGTTGAGGGGGATCGGCTGATAAGCCACTAAATTGTTATCCATAGTCTAATTGAACTTTGCAATGCTAGTCTATTGTTCAGACTGTAAAGCGAATTATGTTATCACTAGCGAGCGCACCAAATCAAATCCCCCTTAATCCTCCCTAATATAATTTTCAATTTTCCTCCCGGCCGGTAAGCGGGCTAAATTCTTGGTCCTGGAGTTAGAGTAACGTAACTTAACACCTGTCATTTCTTGTCGCGTTAAGTTTGATTACTCTAATCCAGACAACGAATAAACTACAACAAACAACCAAATTTGCGGTATTCCATGGTTTTAATTTCGAAAAGCATGTCCAAAATTTCAACAATAAATTGAAACAAAAGTACAATTACATCACGCACTTATTATCGTTTAACATATTAAGTCAAATAAAGTATGATTGTAATTAGAATACTTAAATTATTTACATGAATTATCAAGTGTTTATTAAGAGCTACCACCTGAGAAAACGGGGTCCGGGCCATCATAAATTTATAAACTAAAATATTTCTTAGCATGACACTGGCCGCTCTTAAACTCTCATATCCTCCACGCAAAGGCGGGAAAATAAAAAGTGAATACATGTGCTCCAACCAGCAACATATGTACTGCAAAATAATTCAACGAACATGAATTATAACAGACTAGGCGTATACGTCGCAAAAAAGGGATTAGGGTGCAAGGTCAATCGCTGGCTGGACACATGACCTTGGCAGACGAGCGTATAGCCAACAAAACATTAATGAACAACATTTGAGAGGAGCGGGATTGCATGCGTATTATATATCAATCATAATTTCAATTAAACCCCTTATTCTCAAGTGGCACAAAAGCTTAACGAAATAACAATTTCGTGCGTGTATTATTTTAAAATTAACAAAAACATAATTTGTGTTGTGGCAAAAAATGCCAATTTCGCCAAACGGAAAGGCGAGACCGCCATTCCGCCGCCACAAAACAAAAGTGTTACTACCTGATAGTCCGTTGCCACCTGCACGTCAGGAAATTAATTACCAGTTTATAATGGCTACCTATCGAATAACTCAAGCCAAATTGGCGTCTGAAGCGGGCCAAATATTATGGATTGTACTGGTATAAACCATGCGACTCTCACGAAATAGAAGAATGAGTTCGGTGTGAGACAGTAATCGTCTCACGTGTTCGCTGAGTGTCCAGGTCCGAGCCGCCGGACATAACCCCCCGAGCAGACACGCGAATCCCTCGAGCCCTCAATCCAGACCGAGCGATATTACCTGCAACGACACATAAACAAAAAACGTAACCCAGGCAAGCGTCTGATCCATAGAATGATGGGGTGGGGGTGGGGGGACAGGGAGGGTAGTATTTAATGGTAAACTAAGTTACTGACGGTGTTTATCGTTACATACATAAGCACATGTGAATACTAAATAAAATACTAAATTCCCTAGATAAGACCAAACAAAATTGTAATACTACAATAAAATAAAATGCAAAAACAACCCTAGGCTGGACATGTCATACAACATTATAATTATTACACACTTAAAACTCGTCAAGGGTAGAGGTGGTGCGAATATATTGTAGCGGAACACCCTTTTCGATTCTCTGGTACCGGCGCGACTCTGCACCACAGACGAACCCTTTGTTTGTAAAAGGACGGCGGGAAGTCCAACGATCGGTTTCTTCGGAATTGTCAGGATGCCGTTGTCGCCGACTGTTGGACGCGCCACCGGTTCCGGCCAGGATTCTCCGAGCTCGTAATTCGTGAGTTCGTTTGGTCGCAATCTACGACCTATTTGGCTCTCTGTATTGGATGGGGATCTTGACTTATGTTGGTGTGGTCTCTGGTGTACCTCTTTCCAGGTTATCCCTCGTTGCTCAGCAAGATTCAATTAAGAATCTCGTTTCCAGTCCAACGATGACTCAGCGAGATTCAATTAAGAATCCTGTTTCCAGTCCAACGGTGACTCAGCGAGATTCAACCAATTGAATCCCGTTTCCAGTCCAACGGTGACTCAGCGAGATTCAATTAAGAATCCTGTTTCCAGTCCAACGGTGACTCAGCGAGATTCAACCAATTGAATCCTGTTTCCAGTCCAACGGTGACTCAGCGAGATTCAACCAATTGAATCCCGTTTCCAGTCCAACGGTGACTCAGCGAGATTCAACCAATTGAATCCTGTTTCCAGTCCAACGGTGACTCAGCGAGATTCAACCAATTGAATCCCGTTTCCAGTCCAACGGTGACTCAGCGAGATTCAACCAATTGAATCCTGTTTCCAGTCCAACGGTGACTTCTTGGTGAGTCTTGTGATATCCACTCCGACTCCTAACGGCCCAGTCAGTTATCAGAACTATGCCCCGTTGCAGAAAGAGATAAAATCGATCGTAAGTTGCAATTAAGCGTAAGTCATATCACGTGTTCTAGATGCGCAAATCTGATTGGTTGAAACGCGTAAATTTTCTGACTTACGATCAATCGTAACTTACGATCGATTTTATCTCTTTCTGCAACGGGGCCCACGACTTTGGAAATGCCGTAGCACTCTGCTCATTTACCATCACAAAACGATCATTTGGCAGCAGACACCCGTTCAAGCATACAACAGGGTTGTAACCTCCTTCACTCTAGGGATCAATAAAGACACCTGAATCCGTGAGGTTACCGGGCTTACATGCGAATTTATTAGCATGCACTTCATAGGCAACATGCGTAAACTTTCACGAAGCGAACGGGCTCTTCAATTGCCGTTCATACTTCAACATTTATTCTAACTTACATAATACATTTCGTGACTACTGATTATCTTCAAGTAATCATAACTCTTCCAATCCTTACCCATTTCCCATGGTTAACCCGTCAAATTACTCGGTAACTAATTACTAAATCAACCCAATACTTAACCATCAGGCTCTATCCTAATCATAAAAACTATAACCAATTAACTAATCCGAATGGACAAACTAACACTTAATACTACAACGTTTCTACAATCGATCACAACTTATGATCGTTCAATCTATAACTCATGATCGATCTCTACTTACCCATGATCGATCACCCGATCCTAATCACAATTAATTCCCTAACAAATACTAACCATTCCTCATAAATTACTACACTGTCCCATCTTATACATAATAAATGTCCCCTAATCATCCCCATAAACATCTAATCCATAACATCTTTCCTTAATCCTAACTTAATTCTACAGTGAATTAACCATAATTCTAACCATTAATTACCCATAATCGATCCCTTATGCCAATGATTATAATTACCCATCTATCATGAATTATCTAGCGAATCCAGCCATTATTCAAGGGCTGTTTCGCTACACAACCCCCTCCTCTAATAAGCTTTGTCCCGAAGCTTAAATTTAACATCCAATTAAACTTCGGTTACCCCTCTTATTTAAAACTTAACCCTATGATCTAAAACACTACTGAGCAACTCCTGGTTGCTCTTACAAAACCAAATCATGCATAAATAAATAACTAACTTAATGTTTAAAAACACGTCCTCAATAATTAACAAAAAGAGCTGTTTTTAAATAGCTCCTAACCGTCCTCAACAATTACAAAACAATTCAAAACATTAACTGCCATAATTAGCGAGCATCGCTTGGTTGCTCTTACCAATAACTTAATCATACATACATAAGTAAATAACCTAATGTTCTTGGTGCTTCCCTGTTTAAAATAAAAGTTCATTAGGGAATTCTGCACCTCCTAACTGATTAATGTTCATTAATTCTCGTTATAGCCTCGGCTCGGCATGGCGTTCGGCACTCTCGTGTAGGGTCTTGGTAGGTCTGGTCGGCTCGTCCAATATGGTGTAGGTCCCGTAATCATTCTCATGGAGGTCGTAGTCGGTCCCGATGGCGGTCGTAATCGTTTGTCCCCCGTCGTGCTCCCAGACAAATTGACACTACATAGCACAAACGTCGTGCCCCGAGGTAACCCGGTGTGTCAAACTCGTCCCGTGGATGACATGGACGCAAATCGTGCGCCGCCGAGGCGACCCGGCTACAAAGTTCATGTCGTTGGTTTCCCGATGGTGGTCGGTCTTGGTTGTGTTCCCAGATAAATTGACATTGGCACTGACGTTGTGCCCCCGAGGTAACCCGGACTGATTGTCAATTTATCCCTTGAAGTGTTCTGGTCCCAGACGAATCAACATTGGCACTGACTTTGTGCCCCCGAGGTAACCCGGATTGATTGTTGAATTCGTCCCGTACATGTTGTAGGCGCAAGTGGTGCGCCACCGAGGTGACCCGGTTTGTCGTTCTAATTGTCTCGTCCCCTCACGTTGATACCGCTAGCGCATGGCGTTGCGCCTTTCAGGTAAGGTCTCGTCCCCGCTTGTCGTTCGGGTGGTCTCGTTTCAGCTTGTCCCAGTAGTCTCGTCTCAGCTCATTATTGTTGTGGTCTAACGTCGTATATTCCGGTGGACGCCAGCATTGCGCCTTCACGACTATGTCATTGCCCCGGTCGTCGTCTCGTCCCACCTCTGCATTCTGCTGACGCAGGCGTGCCAACATCGAGGCAATACCACCACGGCCCGTTGTTCTTGCTGGCTCGCTCTCGTCGCTACTTGATTCTTTGTCCTGGTTGTCGTCGCTGCCGCTGGTTACTTCGTTATTCGTCCCTTCGTCATGGTGGTTCTCGTTGCTGGTTTCACGGTCCTCGTTGCTGATCTCACGCTCCTCGTCGCTGATCTCACGCTCCTCGTCGCTGGTTTCACGGTCCTCGTCGCTGATCTCACCAAGCTGTAACCCCACCGTAGTTCTTCCTGTCACCCTTAAGACAGACCCATCGGCCTGGCCCACAACGTGTGGCCCTGGCTGCACATGCGGCCGCCGTCTCGGCTCTATTCTATTGAATGTTCGGGTACTGATGATTGAACATGATGTACCCGAATCCACCACCATGCGCAGCGGCGCCCCATTTACCTCCGCATTCACGGAAAGTGGTGTTCTTGCTGTCTGCTCATCTGAACCAGGCCAATCCGTTTGCACTCCTTCGTTGACCTGATCTTCACCACTGAGTTCGCCCACGCCAGGCCGCCCGACCTGTATTCCGACTTCTCTCGTGTTGTTCTTCTTGTCCTCCGCACTCCTTTGCCGCCGCTTAACCTGACATTCTCGCTTCAGGTGCCCAATCTCTCCACAGGCGAAGCACCGCTTCCTCCTCACCGTCATTTCCCTTGTTCTCATTTCCGTCCCGCAACTCCTCCTGGTCGGCTCGTCCCCGTCGTTCTTTCTCTCTGCAGTCTCTGCTTTGCTCTTCCCGGCCTCCTTCCGTTGTTGCCGATTTGGACAACCTCGAATAAGGTGTCCTAATTCTCCGCACACGAAGCACCGCTTCTCCTTCACCCTGGTTGCCGTTGCTCTCATTTCCGTCCCGTAGCTCCTCCCGATATGTCCCAGTTCCCTGCAGGCGAAGCACCGGTAACACCCCTCCGGTCCGCTGTCGTTCTTGTCTGCCATCCGCCCTGCAGTAGCTTCACCGCTTCTTAGGCTCCGCACATAGTTCACCTGACCTTCCCCCTGTTGTTGGCATCGTGCTCGTTGTCCCGTCACGAATACCTCAGATTCCTCCTCGCATCCAAACCGTTGTTTCAACCTGTAGACCAGTTCGCCGTATGTCAGCTGCCTAACGGTCTGTTGTGTCACAACTGCATCCCCTCTCAAACTAGCCGTCAAGTGATACAATGCGTCTTCCTCCGCCCACCCGTTGATTCTGGCAAATGCTTCAAAATGACACATGTAGCCCATGATTGGAACACTCCCATCGAAACAATCAGGTATCATCTGGTCCTGCCTCTCATTCTGGTCCCTTGTCAGCCATCTTGACTGTTCTGCTACCGCGGTCATGCACCGACCCGCGTCTTGGTCACTCGACCGTCTTCCTCTGCCCGGCTCTTTCTGCCATCCAGATTTAATTTCCCGGTCCTCCGCAAATACTCCTTGCATCCCGGCTACTTTTTCATCCTCCTGGTCCTTCGACCTCCATGACTGCTCCGTCATTTTATCCTTTCCTGGCAGCATTCCCTGCCATTCAAATTCAGTTTCCCGGTCACCCGACCGTCTTCCTCTGCCCGGCTCTTTCTGCCATCCAAATTTAATTTCCCGGTCACCCGACCGTCTTCCTCTGCCCGGCTCTTTCTGCCATCCAGATTTAATTTCCCGGTCCTCCGCAAATACTCCTTGCATCCCGGCTACTTTTTCATCCTCCTGGTTCTCCGCAAATACTCCTTGCCTACCAGCTATTCCTTTATCTCGGTTACTCGTTGCCTCATCCGGCTTCACACTCCGCCGCCGCCTCTGCCTACCCCTGTTAACGCTGCCAACCTCCGACTCCCTCTGGAACATGTTGATAACTGCCGTCAATGTTGTAATTAATATCCCGTAAATCATGTTGAACCCCATGTTGATAACTGTCCACCGTTCGATTTTTGCCAAGTTCAAACCTCCTGCATCACCTCCGCTGCTTGTTCTGTTATCTGGCTTCCACCTCTCTGTCTCTCGTTTTGGTTGAGCTAAAAGAATCCCACTTCTGACACCATTTGTAGCGGAACACCCTTTTCGATTCTCTGGTACCGGCGCGACTCTGCACCACAGACGAACCCTTTGTTTGTAAAAGGACGGCGGGAAGTCCAACGATCGGTTTCTTCGGAATTTGTCAGGATGCCGTTGTCGCCGACTGTTGGACGCGCCACCGGTTCCGGCCAGGATTCTCCGAGCTCGTAATTCGTGAGTTCGTTTGGTCGCAATCTACGACCTATTTGGCTCTCTGTATTGGATGGGGATCTTGACTTATGTTGGTGTGGTCTCTGGTGTACCTCTTTCCAGGTTATCCCTCGTTGCTCAGCAAGATTCAATTAAGAATCTCGTTTCCAGTCCAACGATGACTCAGCGAGATTCAATTAAGAATCCTGTTTCCAGTCCAACGGTGACTCAGCGAGATTCAACCAATTGAATCCCGTTTCCAGTCCAACGGTGACTCAGCGAGATTCAATTAAGAATCCTGTTTCCAGTCCAACGGTGACTCAGCGAGATTCAACCAATTGAATCCTGTTTCCAGTCCAACGGTGACTCAGCGAGATTCAACCAATTGAATCCTGTTTCCAGTCCAACGGTGACTCAGCGAGATTCAACCAATTGAATCCCGTTTCCAGTCCAACGGTGACTCAGCGAGATTCAAACAATTGAATCCTGTTTCCAGTCCAACGGTGACTTCTTGGTGAGTCTTGTGATATCCACTCCGACTCCTAACGGCCCAGTCAGTTATCAGAACTAGACTTTGGAAATGCCGTAGCACTCTGCTCATTTACCATCACAAAACGATCATTTGGCAGCAGACACCCGTTCAAGCATACAACAGGGTTGTAACCTCCTTCACTCTAGGGATCAATAAAGACACCTGAATCCGTGAGGTTACCGGGCTTACATGCGAATTTATTAGCATGCACTTCATAGGCAACATGCGTAAACTTTCACGAAGCGAACGGGCTCTTCAATTGCCGTTCATACTTCAACATTTATTCTTTTTTTTTTTTTTTTTTTTCAAATAAAATTTATTCAAGTTTCTCAAAGCAAGTTAACAAAAATATTATAAGTACAAAATACAAAATAATATATATGTATGTGATGTCAACAATAATAAGTTTCAAATCAATTGTACATCTCTCCATTTATCAAGAAATAAAACAAATTTGTCTCGTTTTAAATAAATTATTCGTTCAAGGTCGTAATAATATTGTAACTGTTTCTTAAATAATTCAAATGATAATCTACCATTTTTACACTTTGTAGAGAATATATAATATTTTGCGTATAAAATAACAAAATTCAAGTGGCAGAAATTACCTCCAGAAATTCCAAATATAAATGTATTCATAGTCAATATAATTTGGTCATTTAAAGTGTGTTCTTGAAATTGTAATATAAATTGATGTGTTACAGGGCAACCCCAGAACAAATGTGCGATTGATTCAACACTATTTAAACAAAAATCACATTGATCAGAATCTAATATGCCTACCAATTTCAAATATTTATTTACCCCAAGAATATTATGTAATATTTTAAACTGAAAGTAACGCAATTTTGTTGATAATGCATATTTAAAAGGTATAGCGTACATTTCTTTCCAATCCATTATCGGTTCCAATAAAATTGAGTTCCATTTTTTTTGTGAAATTGGAACTTGAATTATTTTATCAATGCATACTTTATGAATGAATTTACATATTTTAGTTTTCTTTTTCAACGTACTAATTAAATGTTCATGCTGATTCATATTTGAAATGGGAGCATTTTTAATAATGCGTTTCCATTGTAAAGGAATGGCGGATATAACAGAATACAACTCCATAAAATTACAACGAATATGGTATTTTTGTACAAATTCATCATAACTCAAAAATGACCCATCTTTGTTTAATAAATGACACAATTTTATTACGCCATTATTTATCCAATCAAACTTAAAAACAACCTTCCCATTTATTTGAATACATGAATTATTCCAAATTACTTGATTATGAATAAAATGATCATTTGGGTTCTCAGAAAAAGTTAAATCACTCCAGGCTACTAAAATTTCTTTTATAAAGGAGTTATCAATTTCTATCAATTGCTCTTTACTTTTTAAATTACAGGTCCAAAATAAGTC
The DNA here is from genome assembly GCA_037951105.1 of Echinarachnius parma. NCBI lineage: Eukaryota > Metazoa > Echinodermata > Echinoidea > Clypeasteroida > Echinarachniidae > Echinarachnius > Echinarachnius parma. Next base: position 101,909 of record JBAMJV010007935.1, on the reverse strand, counting down.
ATTACCTAAATTTATCATATAAAATTCAAAAAAACATTTCCAGTTGCCTGTATTTTCTGTATTTAACAATCTCATTACCCATGCGATCCTGAGTCCTATAATAATTGATGGTAAATGTAACATTTTCAAACCCCCTTCATTATAATCTGCTATAATTGTTTTCCGATTTATCTTATCTGGTTTACGATTCCAAATAAAAGAGTATATAATCGATTCAATTTCATGAATAAATACATCAGGGGGCTTCGGTAATACTGATAAAAGAAAAATAAGTTGGGAAATAGCAAACGATTTCACAATGATAATTTTACCCACTGGTGTTAAGTCTCTCATCGACCATATTCCCAAAATTCGTTTTAAAGTTTGTAATTTAGGCACAAAATTTAATTCATATAAATCATTCGAGTTCATTGAAAAACGCACGCCTAACAAATAAAATGGACCTTTAGAATATTTCAACCCTGTAAAGTTAACGTCCGGGGGGTTAGCTTTGTAATAACCAAGAGCTATAATTTCTGATTTATTACGATTTATATTTAACCCTGAATACCTTTTCAATATTTCAAGTATATATATAATTCTAAACAAAGAGCCAATGTCCTTCACGTAAAATGTTGTGTCATCAGCGTACATACTTATTTTTATATTTGTATCATTAATCACAATTCCTTGAATGATTTTGTCACTCTTAATCCAAATACTCATTATTTCATTACAAATAATAAAAAGCAAAGGGCTTAAAGGACAACCCTGGCGAACACCACAAGTAACGTTAAAAAATTCAGAGGCATGCCCATTATTAAAACACAAGAAAATATATCATTATATAAAAGTTTAATCCAGGATATAAAATCATTACCAAAATTAAAATATTGTAATGCCTGAAACATATACGACCACTCTAGCTTATCAAATGCCTTTTCTATATCTGCTAGCACCATAAAACCGGGGATATCATAAAAATTTGTATAATCAATCATATCTAATGCCAAACGAATATTTTCTCCAATATAACGTCCTTTCATAAACCCAGTCTGGTCACAACTTATAATTTCAGATAATACATTTCTTAGTCTGTGTGCTAAGCATTTAGCTAATAATTTATAATCAGTATTTAAAACAGAAATGGGTCTCCAATTTTTCAAAAATAAGGGGTCTTATTTATTCTAACTTACATAATACATTTCGTGATTACTGATTATCTTCAAGTAATCATAACTCTTCCAATCCTTACCCATTTCCCATGGTTAACCCGTCAAATTACTCGGTAACTAATTACTAAATCAACCCAATACTTAACCATCAGGCTCTATCCTAATCATAAAAACTATAACCAATTAACTAATCCGAATGGACAAACTAACACTTAATACTACAACGTTTCTACAATCGATCACAACTTATGATCGTTCAATCTATAACTCATGATCGATCTCTACTTACCCATGATCGATCACCCGATCCTAATCACAATTAATTCCCTAACAAATACTAACCATTCCTCATAAATTACTACACTGTCCCATCTTATACATAATAAATGTCCCTAATCATCCCCATAAACATCTAATCCATAACATCTTTCCTTAATCCTAACTTAATTCTACAGTGAATTAACCATAATTCTAACCATTAATTACCCATAATCGATCCCTTATGCCAATGATTATAATTACCCATCTACCATGAATTATCTAGCGAATCCAGCCATTATTCAAGGGCTGTTTCGCTACAATATCTCCTATACGAATCCGAGGACCACCTCCCCATTCTCTGGATGCGAGCGTCTGGCACGCCCGACATGGCAACAGATGTCGCCGCGCCTCATCCGAAAGGAATGCAATGAATAAAATGCTACAGGCAAACCACAAAAACAACGGCTCGTTTTAGGGTTCTACTGAACTGCTGCCTCATCTTCCCGGGTACACCGGCCCTGCTGGGCCCATAGCCCCGCGTGCGGCTGGCCGCTCGTAATTAGCCCGAAAGGGCTGCATATAATCTAGTGAAGTGGCTGCAGTGGGACTGACGGCGGCGACTGTCAACCACAACTCCGTATCAATAACGGCCCATGACCGATGTGGTTGCCGCGCTTGCCGCAGGCGAAATTGAACGTCGTACGACCTCCAATTAAACCCCCCAAACCGAATTATGGACCTGATGATATCCATGTATTTTAGCAGCTCCCTAGCGCGCGTCGGATGACGCTCCAAAAAGATGGCAGCATAAATCATGAACGCCGAAGTCCACTGCTTGATCGTTCCAATCTGCGAAATATTATTCTGCGGTCGCAGCAGCAAAGATCCACCGGTTGGATCCAAGCTGAATGTGGGGGAATCATCACCCCGCCCAGCATCTTTCCTGACCAGCATCCCCAGCTCAACATATTCCCCCCGCCAAATTTTCTCCTTAGTATTCCCAGCTACATCCGCCCCTAACTCATCGCACACGCAGCTCATTGCTGGTGTGTAACGGCCACCCGCATCGCCTCCTACGCCGCAAAGCGCGGTATCTACATGGGCAGCTGCAGACGGGGTCGTGTACGCCGACAATAATGGGAAGGAAGGGGGAGGTACCCCCATATCATGCTCAATATTGATACTGGAAGGTATGATAGGCCATGACAACTCACCGGGATTGACTGGCTCTGTATCTATGGCCGTTGGTCCAGGATCCAGCCCAGCGGGCAACTCTGACGTATCGACATTCTGTCGCCGTGGTCGAGTAGGACGTCGGGAGGCTGACCGAGATGACGTTGTGGCGCTAGCCGGCGCACCTCTCCTCGAGCTCGCCTTCTGCTTGGCCTTTGGCATCTTGTACGCGTAGGAGAGACGAAATAATGTTTTACGGGGCCAGAAAGACCGACGAAATTGCCGCTATGATCTGGCAATAATATAAATCGTAATCACACAACTCGGGTTGCAGCTATAGTCAAAGTCCAAGAAATGATAAAATATGCCAATATGTGTATGAAACCGTGATCAACCTCCCTCCAAGCGTAATTGAAACAAATCCCGTCACACGCGAACCATATCGTCGAAGTAAGCATACGACTATTACAAAGTTGCATCCAATTCAAAGAAGAATAGTATTTACTGTCACTGAAACTCCAATTGAAAACTAACATTCAGCAATCGAAGTCCTTTGTAGAATATTTATAATATTTTTTCTCTAACCAACATAGATCGACATGCTTTCCGAACAAACAACCATGAACGAATGAATCTACAAAAATCTCCCAAACTTCTCCAATAGTTTTCCACGCTATACCGGCCATATTTATCAAACATACATGTTTTGCCCAAATCAGTATCCAGGCAAAACGAGGTTCAATACAAAACAAAGATATAATTTCTAAATAAAAGTCAATACCATCCCAGCAAGGCAGGAGGCGGTATCAAATTAAATATAAACATCCAACCATGGCAGGAACGAGTTTCCAAAACATACATCTCAGGTTGAGGGGGATCGGCTGATAAGCCACTAAATTGTTATCCATAGTCTAATTGAACTTTGCAATGCTAGTCTATTGTTCAGACTGTAAAGCGAATTATGTTATCACTAGCGAGCGCACCAAATCAAATCCCCCTTAATCCTCCCTAATATAATTTTCAATTTTCCTCCCGGCCGGTAAGCGGGCTAAATTCTTGGTCCTGGAGTTAGAGTAACGTAACTAAACACCTGTCATTTCTTGTCGCGTTAAGTTTGATTATGCTTTCTGGTTCCGTTATTCCGAAGGTTCATTATTCCGAAGGTTCGTTATTCCGAGGGTTCGTTATTCCGAAGGTTCGTTATTCCGAAGGTTCGTTATTCCGAAGGTTCGTTATTCCGAGGGTTCTTTATTCCGAAGGTTCGTTATTCCGAAGGTTCGTTATTCCGAAGGTTCGTTATTCCGAGGGTTCGTTATTCCGAAGGTTCGTTATTCCGAGGGTTCGTTATTCCGAAGGTTCGTTATTCCGAAGGTTCATTATTCCGAAAATAAAATATGGTTCGTTAATCCGAAAATTAAATCGGGTTTGTTATAATACTATAATTTGTGTTTTGTTTATTCAATTTACAGCCTGCATTAAGCATACCCCTCCCCCTTTCCCTCCATTGGCCAGACCAATCAAACATTTAAGTTTATTTTATCTCTTTATATGAAATTATAGCATTATAACAAACCAAAATTCATTTTCGGATTAACGAACCCGATTTCATTTTAGGAATAGCGAACCTTCGGAATAACGAACCTTCGGAATAACGAACCCGATTTTATTTTTGGACTAACGAACCTTCGGAATAACGAACCTGATTTCATTTTAGGAATAGCGAACCTTCGGAATAACGAACCCTCGGAATAACGGACCTTCGGAATAACGAACCTTCGGAATAACGAACCCGATTTTATTTTAGGACTAACGAACCTTCGGAATAACGAACCTGATTTCATTTTAGGAATAGCGAACCTTCGGAATAACGAACGCTCGGAATAACGAACCTTCGGAATAACGAACCTTCGGAATAATGCAACAAATGTTCGGATTAACGAACCCTATTTAATTTTAGGATTAACGAACCCTCAGATATACGAAATTTGAGTGTTCGGAATAACGAACCTTCGGAATAAAGAACCTTCGGAATAACGAACCTGATTTCGTTTTAGGAATAGCGAACCTTCCGAATAACGAACCCTCGGAATAACGAACATTCGGAATAACGAACCTTTGGAATAATGCAACAAAATAATGTTCAGATTAACGAACCCTATTTCATTTTAGGATTAACGAACCCTCAGGTATACGAAATTTGCGTGTTCGGAATAACGAACCTTCGGAATAAAGAACCTTCGGAATAACGAACCTTCGGAATAACGAAGCGCACCCTACTTTCTATGTGCTTAGTCTGCATTTTGATTCACAATCCATGCAATACTGTTTACATTGTTTTGAGTAATCTATTTGAAAGAGACATTCATTTTATCTTTAACAAATATTTGGTTATCTGTGTCCATTTAGGTACGTGGGGTGACAATTGATGAGTTAATTCTGGGCGTATCCGTCCTTATGTCTGCTACCGAGGAAGGCGGCGATGAAATCATCTCCGATGCGCGCTTCAGCGTAGAAGACGGTGACGTCACTGACTCGCAACCAAGTACCCCAGACGCGTCTCTCTTCATTCCGGGCAGCATCGTGGACAGGATTCCAGAGACCACAGCGCGCACTCGACTCGTTGTCACCACCTTCCGAGTCCCGTCGCTTTTTCAATCCACGCGGCTGATAGACGTCAATAACAACCAGAGCCAGTTCAATCGCACGATCAACTCGCGGATCATTGCCGCTTCGATTGGCAACATGACAATCGAACATCTGAACCAGACCGTCAGAGCTGCCTTCATTCCTGTGGTTGAGGTAACGTGTTTAGTTCCTAATATTCACGAAACATAACAACCTGAGTTACAAGTCGAAAGATAACGGAATGAAACAGATCGTGATTTTGAATACAGAAACAAGTCATGTTTGTTTGTATAATGAATGTTTACATTGACATAATAATTAAGATGACTGTATTCTCTTACGCAGAATGCTTCCAACCCTACCTGTGTGTTCTGGGATTTCGACAAGTTGGATTGGTCTACAGACGGGTGCAGATTGATAAGCGGCAACGCAAGCGACAGAGTGGTGTGTGAATGCGATCATCTCACCAACTTTGGTGTTCTCATGGTAATCATACAAGATTAAGTTATTTTCCTCATCGAGTGGAACTGGAAGTTGTCGACTATTTCAGTCTGGTATTCTAGGTTGCTAGCAACTTCTTAACATGGACTACCGACGACGAACGAACTATCTTTAATACTTGACCAGTCCAGCTGGAAGCAATTTGAGAGGCACCACAATATATTCTGGAATCATTTCTTGCATAAAAAAAAAAAAACGTTGTTAGGCACATTGACGCACGACTTGAGTCAGCTCAATATCCTTACAATAGCCCCACAAACGCCAACATTATATAATACTGAGATTCGAATCTCTGTGAAGCTTTCATTTGTCAGACTCGGTCAACAACGATCTCACTCGACCCTCTTGAGCAGAACGATCATACCAGGACTTCTGAATGTAAAGCTGTGTATTTTAACAACCCCAACTAACATTGTTATGAATAAAAGCTATATTAGTCCATTCCACCAACAAGTTCAGTAAAATATGTTTCCAGTACAATTATATAGTTTGAATGCTCAACGCCATATGCTCAGGTATGTGCTCATGGGTCTGCAAAATAAGAATATCTATCGTCTAGGACGTATGCGCGTGTACAGGATTGGCAGAAGTTTGGCATATACGGAACCATGAAGCCATGTTGGTTCCGTAAGTGTTGGTGATCAATTGTGTAGTTAATGAATTACACAACCTTTTGCAAAGTGTTGGACATAATATCTGATATCAAACAACCTTACGGTACCAAAACGTCTCCTTAAGTTTAAGCGGAAAGAAATAGAGGCTGCATAAACATGCATCAACATTAATCTTTACTCATGTGAACAAATCGTTTCATTTATCATGGTACAAGCCCAATCATAAAAACTAACAATCTAACTATTCACTGGAAGAGTATCGAACACTCTAATGATTGGGCAATCATCCAATATGAGTATGAGGCACAGACCAATGTATAGTATGACTCCCAACTGAACTATGTCTTAATTGTTGCTTGTTTCAGGACATTTATAGCGGGAAAGGTCTATCAGAAAAAGCGGATTTCATCTTGGAGGTCGTCACCTATTTTGGAGTTTGCATGTCCATCTCTGGCCTTGCCGTCACTATTCTTACGTATTCTTTTGAACAGTAAGTTGTTGAAATGCATTGACTACTTTATATCGTACAATGAAGGATAATATGATTTATTATAGTATACACATTTACCGCTTTGACTGATTTAAGACCTTCTACATTAGAATGTCGTAAGCCTTTGCAAACGGTTGTAAGACAGTGTCGCTAACGTTCTTGTTGATTCGCCAGTGCTAGCGATTACATGACCATATGGTTCCTAAATACAATCGACCCATTGAGCGTGGGTGGCAGAGGCAAACCCTGATTTTCGCTAACATTCGTCAGAAAAGTTGGCGAATCCCAAATTTGCAAAATTCGCTATGTTCGCAAACGTTCGCCGCTCAGTGGGATACCCCCTTTACGACTGATATAGCAGCATATTCAGCAACAGCGGTTACATAACTCGCTTTTGTTAGTGCGCGCTCATGCTTACGTGACGTTTCATGCGGAACCGTTGGAAAATATGGCAGCCTCCAGTGGTCAGTCAAAAGAGGAAATATCCGACTAGACTTGATAGGAATTATACTGTTATCAGTAACAGCAAGCGAAAATTCCAGCGTTTTGTTCCCCTTTGAATTCTCGTCCATTTTCACTCAGGAAACTGCGGGCCCAGAAACCTAGTCAGATCCTGATCTGCCTCTCCGTGGCTCTACTGGGTCTCTATGTAACCTTTGTGACCGTCATTATTCTGGACACGGCACGTGACGTGGAGGAGGTAACCCTAATACCTTGCAGCGTGCTGGCAGGTGTCCTGCACTATTTCCTACTGGCTTCCATCTTCTGGATGGCCGTAGAGGGCTACAACATGTACCTACTCTTTGTCCTCGTGATGAAGACATACCGTCCGTTCTTTATGAGGAAGGCATCACTGTTTGCTTGGGGTAGGTTTGACAGGCTTCTATTAGACTTTGATACATGCCTTTTGCATTTTGTTGATACCGGTTTTTAGTTTATGTTTGTGTCTCTGTTTGCATGGGGCGAGTCTAATTCCTAAAAAATAAAATAAACAGTTTATTTCTTCTGAAGTGAATGAAGTTTATTACAAGAATCAGCGATACTTTATGGTACGCTGGTGCTGGTAATTGCATTTCATCTATCGTACATTTACAACATCACCCTCATACAAATAAGTCGGCGATTCATCATGGTTACCGCAATGGAAGGTAATCAAATCATGACGTATGTAACAGCAAGTTGATGTCTTTTTAATGTACACAAATATATTTTGCTCCTTCTTTTCAATCCAGGTACCCCGTTGATAGTAGTTGGGATCGCTGCAGGTAGTGCCCGTCAACACTATGCATACAAGGACTTGTAAGTTATGCATTGTTATGTTGTCATATCTAAAAATTGTTGATTATGGAAGGAAACTGTTTTGTAATTGTATTTTTATGCTTCCAGTATTCCAAGCACAATTCTAGTTAAACAGCGTGATGATAAAACAATCAATATCTGTGCTATAATATTCTGAATTTGGCGACTGTGAATGGCGAACGTGAGTTGTGTATAGGAAGGAATGTTTACATGTCTTAGTTAGGCGTTAGACGTTAGTAGGCGTTTCACCGACTACAAGAATACATTACCACTTGTAATATGCATATAACTTACCTGTTGCAATGAGGGCAATACATTGATATCATCTTTTTATTTCCAGTTGTTTTATCACGATGTATCCACTCATTGGAGGCGTTCTCATTCCGGTTGGGATTGTAATGGTGTATAATGTCATCGTCTTCATCCGCGTGATGAGAAGACTCGGCAAGACCGTGAAGGGACGATCCGTTAACAAGACGGACAGACGACAGAGGTTGCGACGTCTCCAGAACGCTGTGTGCATCATGCTGTTGATGGGACTTACCTGGGCCGTTGGTTACCTTAACCTGATCTACTCGGCCGGGGAGGTCGTGCAGGGTATCTTCACCGTGCTCAACTCCATGCAGGGGTACTTCATCTTCATGCTCTACTGCGTGCGGCAGCCTAAAGTGCGAAAGTTGTGGCGGGCGCAATTCGGTTGTCTCCTACCCGAGCATCTCCGTGAGCCATCGCCGAAAATCACATCATCCACCAGTGGCATTCAGAGCTCCAGGTTGAAAAAGGAGGCGGAAAAGCACCGGGCCCAAAGAGCAAAGAATAACGCAGCTGTACTGAATTCTAGCTCGTCTGGCTTCAACCCGTTTCAGTCAAACTCGACTGGCTTTATGCCAGATTCCATAGCGAGATCACCACCAGAACGAGTCCCCCACACTGGCACTGAGGCATTCGACAACTACGGAGCTCAACTCGACGGCGGAGGATTTTTTAGACACTAGACAGAACGATTGCCATGTACCAATACCAATATTGTAAAACTGTTCAATACAGGGTGGCTCAAAAAAACGGAACGGGGCACTTCCCAAAATATAGTAACAAATGTATCATGTCCATCGGATAGAGTGTCTTTTCAAATGAACAATACCAAGAACAGTCAATTTGGTCGTGTAGTGTTTGTTTTGTTTTAGGGCGCTGTGAGTGACACCATGTCAGGTTCTCTTTTTTGTCAATTTGTATTGAGCCAGCGCTTGATGAATCGCACGAACCGCCGTTCATAGCGTTGAGCATCGCGCACTGTTGTTAGTGTGCACTCAGCCGTGTGCCGAGAGAATGGGTATGCTCGCTGAATGGTATTACGGGCAAGGAGTGCGGCTAAACTGGCATTGACTAGGTCGAAATCGACATAAATCGGCACCTGACATGGTCTCACTCGATGCGTCCTTAAACAAAAACGACCTGACCAAAATTACAGTTCTTGGTATTGTTTTTCATTGGAAAGGACACCCTATCCGATGAACATAAACATTGTGGTATTATATTTTGGGAAGTGCCCCGTTCCGTTTTTTTTGGGCCACCCTGTATATTCCAATCATCGCGAAGGGCAAACTGTTTTCTTTTTGTCCGTTGGTTATTCATATTGTTCGATTGCTATATAAATTGAGAGCATGCGTATTTATCGTCACGTCAAAATTGGATTAAAACAGACGTCTAATTATAAAGCTTAGTTGAGCAGATCACATGATACATGTTAACTCACCCTATACACCGTGTCCCAGAAAAAACGAAACCGGGTTTCATGGCAGAAATTTTCTGTCATAATGAATAATTTAATTGATGATATATATATGCCTGGAAAGCTCTGTGTCTCTTCTTTCATTTGATGTGCAACTTATGGCACATACTTCAAGCATGACTGGATTAGAACAATGGAAAGTGGTGTTACCAATATTCAATTTGCACGCATAAATTTGAAGTTTGGGTGAGCTTTAAGAGTTGTAAACGTACTTATTTTTAAAAAGGACAAACACCACATAAAAGTTCATATTTTTATCTTTTACATGACACCTCATGCTAAAAAAATAAATGATTTATGCCAGAGAACGAGTACAATGAAAACATGCCTGATTTCTGCCCGAATGAGTGAAAGTTGAGTAAGAAGTCGCTCAGCTTTCCTGACTAGCAGCTGACAATGGACTTTGATCATGTTGATGCATGAGTGAATTTACACAAACATGGGGATCAGGAAACAGGCTAGATCAGGAAAGTTACTCATTTGGGCTGGAATCAAGCATGTTTTCATTGTATTCGTTCTCTGGCATATATAATTTATTTTTTAATCATGAGGTGTCGTATAAAAGATAAAATTATGAATTTTCATGCGGTGTCTGTCCTTTTTCAAAAAAGTACGTTTACTACTCTTAAAACTCTCCCCAAAACCTCACCCAAACTTGCAATTTCTGCGCGCAAATTGAATTTAGGTAACACCACTTTCTATCGTTCTAATTCAGTCATGCGTGAATTATGTGCCATAAGTTGTATATCAAATAAAAGAAGAGACACATAGCTTTTCAGACATATATATATCATCAAGGAAATTATTCATTATAACATAACATTTCTGCCATGAAACCCGGTTTCGTTTTTTCTGGGACACGGTGTATAGTGGGGGAAAGTCAATATATGGGACGAAGTGTGCACTTCCGGAAAAAAGCGTGAATTTTGGCACACAGATAGTTTAGACGGTCCTCTTCAAGAAATTTGATGGAAGCAATTTTGCAGGGCCCATAGTGGTTGTTCGATGCTATGACGGGCAGTAAGTCCGTTTTTTCAGGCACTGACTTGGTAAAAATGGAAACCTGACATGGTGTCACTCACAGCGACCTAAAACAAAAACTACACGACCAAAATGACTGTTCTTGGTATCGTTTTTCATTGGAAAAGACACTCTATCCGATGGACATAATAATTGTGTTACTATATTTTTGGGAAGTGCCCCGTTCTGTTTTTTGGGGGCCACCCTGTAAAATTATGTTTTACCATACTTTACCATACGATTTTGTGGTTTGGTTAGTTATTACAAAGTTAAACTATTATTAATATCTTGTTGGTATGACAAGGATACAACTGATCGTAAAACCATTATGTATTGTGTAATAAGGAATTATCTTTTAAAAACCGTTGCCCATTGATGTATCGTGAAGATTTCAATCGAATTCATTGAAATAAGGAATGGGTCTTATTTACACCTTGTCATTTTCATTCTAGATTAAGCACTATGACCTCGACATTTAAACCTAAATAAATGTATTTGTTTTTAAGTATTAGCATAATTTTACTACATTTGTATTAAAAGTATTGAATTTCTGGTAAATTTGATCTTACAATCCTAAACAAAATTACTAAATTTAGATTTTGTAATTAATGATGGATATAAAATGCTATAATGTAAATTATATTGTTTGTAGGATGATATGTAAATCAGGGTCTTCTTGCATGTATAATGAAAAGGGATGTATTCGATACTGTATTTAGCATGATTTACTGTTAGATATTCAACCGCTCTATGTAATTTATCTGTATTTGTATGTATTTCGAATCCACCAGTATACAGAAATATTGATAAATACGATTTGAACTGCTCATGTAGTCGTTTGATTAAAACATTACTTCATGTACATTCTTGGGCCTTTAGCTTGTGTAACTGAGCAGAACAAACTTGAACATAATAAAGTATTTACACAGAACGCCAATAGCTTGCATTATTTTTGTTAAAAATCCTGTTCTGAAAACAATTATATAACCTATACGAATGTTTCTCAATTTATTTAGTGGCGAAACCATTATTTCAAAAATGGCGGGGAGGGGTGGGCGTATAGCTCGGTAATGGTCGGGGGGGGGGGGGGGCAAAATGTCACCCACAACGGCTGACAAGATGGGGAAAATCATTGTTAACAAAGAACGAATACGGTATAGGCCAAAAGGGTCTTTGAAGCGGATTACAAGCAAAATTACTACAAAACACTTGTGGGAGGCATCGAAAAGATTGTTTTGTTTTGAACGAACTCCATTAGGTAATGTCCACCTTTCTACATGGTTACGGCACCCCCTGCGTTTGTATATTATGTAAGCTTGAACATTCCTGTCAATTTGAATTATACTTTGCCGATTTCATGAATATTTCCTTTTTGATCTTAAACTTTTCATTCAGCTCCTTTTAGTTTTTACCATGCCGATGCCAAACCTTTGTTTAGTTTTCAAAAAGTGAGACAGTGTTTTCCCGCTGCAACCAGATAATTCTCCATGGAAGGACGGCCACTGTTAGTTTTTAATTACATGTCTAGATTATTATCTCGGCCGGCAATAACAGAGCCCTATATCAACATGATCAAAGGGATCTAATAACATGTCTAAATCCCCAAAACTTACTTAGAACTCGTGTGATTCTCTAATACATTGTTGTATCGTATAACCAATAGAAGAGTGGAACATTTTGTTTTCCTTTTTGTGTTCAGATTATTAAATATCCACTGGAAAGTTATAACTGTGTACTAAGCTATTTCGCTCACTACTCGGCCATATAACATCCATTTAACGTGAAATGTTCACCCGATACACAATGGACATATCATATCACAAACATTGTGGCCCGGATTCACAAAGCAGGTTTGTAGGAGGTATGTACAAACCATGGTTTATCCATGGTCTACATCTATGGAGTGCTGCTCGTATACAAGTAAAACAATTTATAATTTCTAATGATATAACTGTGCTTGCTAACCAGCAAATTTCACCATGTGAGAAGGCAAACATTTATTTGGTGCATTTTGTAAATGTGCACCATCAACATTGTTAACAAGTAAAGAGTTAACATTCCTTCTCCATCAGAATACAAATGGCACTCCATATATGTTGACCATGGATATACCATGGTTTGTATAAAACTCCTACAAACCTCATTTGTGAATCCAGGCCACACATTTTATCAACCATTCATCCCTGTTTGCACATGTCAACAAAGTTACTTGATCCCTTTATATTAACCCTATGGGGTTCTAGACCCTGCATAGCAACCTACATTACGGACTTTTCGCAAACCTGAGAACGACGAGTAGTGGGGTGGCTAAGGGGTCCATGACTGCATTTTGGGGTACGATTGTTTTACTTGGCATACATACTCCTTGAATCAAAAGAAGAAAATTCGTCAAAAGAGACACTCTGTATCTATGCAAATTAGGCCTAATTTCCATAATTGATACAGGGTGTCTCTTTGGATAAATGTTCTTCTTTTGATCCAAGGAGTTTGTATGCCAAGTAAAACAATTGTACCCCAAACTGCAGTGAACACCCATATTTGTGGCCCCTACTAGAAGAAATTACGTCATTTAGGCGAGAAATTACGTCACTTACCTTCTCTCTCGTCGTCTGGCCAATCTGAGCACTAGTTCATGCTCGATTTCAGGTTCGTCGGAAAATCCAGTGCACCGTCTTCAGAATAACGTAATCAGAGAAGTATCAACATGTATATGTATGTGTGTGTGTTTTATACGTGTATGTCTATGTGTATGTGTGGTGGAGTATATAACTGGTGTATGCGTGTGTGTTTGAATGTGTGCGTGTGTGGCTTTGTGTACGTGTGTGCGCATTTGTGCGTGTGTGTGTGTTTGTGAGTGTATATGTGTTTGTTTGTGTTTGTTGGAATGCGAGTGCCTGCGTGCGTGTGTGTATCTGCGTATGTGTACGGGTATGGGTTTTTGTTTTGAGTGTGTGCGTGTGTTTGTGTTTGTTTGAGTGCTCGCGTGGATGAGTGTGCGTGCGTGTGTTTGTGTTTATGTGGATGTGCGTTTGTGGGTGTTTGGGTGCATTTGTGAGTGTGCATTCATGTGTTTGTGTTTGTGTGGGTGTGTGTTGTGTATCTGTATGCGTATGTGTGGGAGTTTTATTAATGTTGTGTTTGTGTATATATACGCGTGTGTAAGGGTTTGTGTTTGTGTGAGCGCATGTGTGGGGTGTTTGTGTGCATTGTTGTTTGTTTGAGTGCGAGTGCGTGCGTGCGTGCGGGAGTGGATGTTTGTGCGTGTGAGTATACGTGTGTGTGTGTGTTTTGTGTGATTGAATGCGTGTATGTGTGTGTGTGTCTGTGTTGGAGTTTGAATAATTCAGTCGGGTCGTGTGTTTGCGCATGTGTATGTTTGAAAGTGTAAGGTGTGTGTGAGTGTTTGTCATGATTGTGTGTAGAAGGGAACGACGTCATTGTGAACGCGCGTTAACTAAAAACGAAAATGGTTCAAAGGCAGCGAACAGGTAGTGAACAGCACGGGTTGACTACATCCAATAGACCGCTTCTGTGATGTATGCAAATAATATTCGTATGACGTATAGACTCCCCGTTGGCAAACCTAACAATAGTAACTAGGTTCGGCAAGATAAGTATGCCGGAGCTTACCGGACCTAGTTACTATTGTTAAACAGTGCCAACGTGGAGTATTACGTCATACGCATATTATTTGCTTATACAGGGTGGCCCAGAAATAACGGAACGGGGTACTTTACATTATAAAGAAACATACAGACTAGGTTCACTGGATAGATAATCTTTTAAAAAGAACTTTGATATCATCAACAGTAATGTTTTTGTTTGGGTGTTCGGAATAACGAATTTCTTTTAAAAGGATTATCTATCCAGTGAACATATTATCACAATGGCAAATACCCCGTTCCGTTATTTCTGGGCCACCCTGAAACGGTCGTTCTAGGACGGGAAACTCGTTCTCGTCCACATTAGCGAAAACTCCCTATTGACGTGCTTATGTCTACCTTAGTCATGCAAAGTTATCTAGTGTAGAGTCCTTGTATTGTTCATTAACCTCCAGCAAAATATACAAATCCCTGAATTGTACTACAATCACATTCACATAATCATTGCGATAAGCCGATTATTTGTTACGAAATGTAATTCATTTCAATTCATTGCAGATCAAAAATGGGGAGATTATATCATTCATGTGAATGTATCAGTTATTTTGTTAATAAATGTGATATATATTACTGTTATGCACAAACTACTTTTGCATACATCACCTTTCCTCACAAACAAATGCCCCATAAAACAAAATAAAAACATTCCACACACAATAAGGTTACCAGCGAGCAACAAAAATGAAATCGATTTGTAGACGTTTATAATCTTTCTTAATCAGAATATAAAGATCTTGTTTAATAACAAACACTTATATTTACTGTTTTTACATTCTTAAAAATACATTTGCAGCCATATTAATGAAAACTGCCTGACAAACAACAAATCCCAATCATAGCTTGTTTGTGTATTTTGGTCTCGAGTTGTGGTTATTTGCAACTATGATTAAACAGGAATGGATAATAATAAAATCATAATTCTGTCCGACTAAACGCAGAAATGTATAGAACAAAATTATTTAAAATACTGATGGAATTGTTAAGACCGTTAAAATAAGGAGACATTAATTATAATCGTTTTAAATCTGTCCTATAAAATCAGCTCTGGAATTATAAGCCCCATGGGTTCTGCTGTGTAAATATGATATGAATTATTGTTATTTGGCTACGGTTGAAGATAATCAAGATTATTATTCGAATGTATTATCAAACGGTTCTACTGAGTATACGCATAACTTCTTTACACATTCAATAAGTGTATATATTTCTGATACAACATTTCTGCATACAATATAAAAAAAACCTGTTTATTCATCTCTAAATACGTATGAAGTATATATTATTGTTAAAAAAACAACATGAACAACAGGGTCATCTTCATCAACAACAACAACAACATCATCACCAGTATTACACAGTAAATGAGTGTATATGCGTATTCTTCCTGTGGTCGTGACATATGAAATAATTCAACGAGAATGAAATGTTATATATAATTTAATTTCTGAAAATAGTTATGTGTTACATTCACAGAAGCGAGTCATAGAAAATACATGCTTAATCTGTTTGTATAATGCACAAGAAAATCAACGACAAACGTAGGGGCCGATTTCACAAAAGGCTCTTGAGCATGTCCGTACAAAACATTGTCATTTATGACTGAGGTGTTGCGGTACACACCTCCAACTCGGGGTTTACCGTTGTGATTGAAGCATCCGCTACTATTCCTGTCAAATCTGCCATGGAATGTAAGTGTTATTGCTCAGTTTCTATACACCGAACACGCGAATTAAATTATCAAAATCTCGAGTTTCAAATTATTTTAGTTCAATCAAATATGTGACGTGTTACTATACACCGTGTCCCATATAAAACAAAACCGGGTTTCGTGGCAGAAATTTTCCGTCAAAATGAATAATTTCCTTGATGATATATATATGTCTGAAAAGCTCTGTGTCTCTTCTTTCATTTGATGTACAACTAATGGCACATAATTCAAGCATGACTGAATTAGAACAATGAAAGTGGTGTTACCAATATTCCATTTGCACGCATACATTTTAAGTTTGGGTGAGTTTTTTGGGGTGAGTTTTAAGGATTGTAAACGTACTTATTTTTAAAAAGGACAAACACCACATAAAAGGTCATATTTTTATCTTTTACATAACACCTCATGCTCAAACAATAAATGATTTATGCCAGAGAACGAGTACAATGAAAACATGCCTGATTTCTGCTCAAATGAGTGAAAGTTGAGTAAGAGGTCGCTCAGCTTTCCTGACTTAGCAGCTGACAATGGACTTTGATGCATGAGTGAATTTACACAAACATGGGGATCAGGGAAAACATGGGAAACAGGCTAGATCAGGAAAGTTACTCATTTGGGCTGGAATCAAGCATGTTTTCATTGTACTCGTTCTCTGGCATAAATCATTTATTTTTTAATCATGAGGTGTCATATAAAAGATAAAATTATGAATTTGTATGCGGTGTTTGTCCCTTTTCAAAATAAGTAAGTTTACTACCCTTAAAACTCACCCCAAAACCTCACCCAAACTTGCAATTTCTGCGTGCAAATGGAATTTTGGTAACACTACTTTCCATCGTTCTAATTCAGTCATGCGTGAATTATGTGCCATAAGTTGTATATCAAATGAAAGAAGAGACACAGAGTGTGAGATATTAACAGTGATAACACTATCACTGCCTGAAATGCAAGACTATCAGTATCAGGCATTGACCCCATCACCTCCCCCCCTAAAACAATACTCTCCTTGTGTATGTATTGTACTGCACTGCATTATATTGCAGTGTGCAACCATGTGTGTATTATAATGAGCACCTTGTGCATGTGCTGAGTTTGACCCTATATTAAAGCAGTCTTGTAAATGCAGTCATTGAGTATACATGCTTGATTCTTTGCGTGCTATATATTACACTAGGATACATGATATTCTGTGGATTTTACACTGGCGACGAGGATAATTGGTGATATTTGAAGTGATATTGTGACAATATTACCACACAGGACTCCGCTTCTCAGCGAAACAGAGATATAAGGAGATTTTCTTTTGGAGAATACTATATTGTTGGAACTTACAGCACCAGGGAAATATGGCTCACACAGGGAGTGTTGGCTCCATAGGGCATTTTGATGCAGATCTGGAGGACTGGTCGTCTTATAGTGAACGGCTGGAGCAGTACTTCATCGTCAATAACATTGGCGAGGCAATGAAAGTTCCAGCTCTGATTAGCCTGATTGGTGGAGAGACATATAAGCTTCTACGGAAACTGACGGCCCCAGGTAAACCTGCAGAGAAGACATTTTCCCAACTTGTTGACGTACTGCAGCAACATCTTGCCCCACAACCACTGGTGATTGCCGAGCGTTTCCGTTTTCACAAACGGGACCAACACCCATCAGAATCCATCAACACCTACGTGGCCGAACTCCGTCAATTGGCCAAGCATTGCGATTTTGGCCAATACTTGGAGCAGGCGCTCAGAGACAGATTTGTTTGTGGTTTGAAGCAAGAGGGGATTCAGAGAAAACTTCTGGCAGAGGCGCAATTAACCCTTCAGAAGGCAGTGGAGACTGCCGTAGCGATGGAGATGGCAGCGCAAGATGCTGAGCAACTTCGAAAGCCTACAGTCGGGTTGCACCAGGTTGTAAAGCCACCCTCGAGACCAACACAGCGGAGTCAAGCCTGCTATAGGTGTGGGAAGAGTGGGCACTCACAGGATGATTGTTTCTTTAAGAACGCCGACTGCCATGCTTGTGGTAAAAGAGGGCATATACAAAACGTGTGTCGCAGCAAGCCGAGACAGCATGGAAAGAAAAACAAACCAGTACACAGGATGGAGCATGAGGATGACCAAGAGAGTGATGAAAATGAACTCGATGTCATTACCGAAGTGGGGACTTTGAGCCATAAGTCTGCACCACTGTATGTCATGCCCAACATCAATGGGCAAGAGGTGAAGATGGAGTTGGATACCGGAGCCGCAGTATCCGTTATGCCAAATGCCATTTTTGCCAAGCTTCAATCTCAACCAAAGCTGACAATGACAGACGTAAAGTTGAAAACGTTCTCAGGAGAGCTCCTGAGACCCCTCGGCGTGGCTCACGTGAAGGTCACAATCGACGATCAATCAGAATTTCTGGATTTGTTTGTAACAGAAAAGGGAACAACCCCCCTTTTTGGCAGAAGCTGGCTGCGTCATCTGAAGGTCGATTGGCATGCCATCAAGAAGCTACATACAGAACCAATAGAGGACCAGCTGCAACAGCTCCTCGACAAGCACGACGTGATATTCAAGGATGAAATCGGGGAGTTAAAGGGCATGGTAGCCAGACTGCCAATGAAAGCGGATGCTGCCCCCAAATTCTGCCGCCCTCGGCAAGTGCCATACGCGATGCGGGGGAAGGTTGACAAGGAACTTGAACGCCTCGAAGAAGAGGGTATCATCACACCAGTAGCACATTCGGAATGGGCAACACCGATAGTCCCAGTGATGAAACATAATGGAAGTGTGCGGTTGTGTGGGGACTACAAGGTCACGATAAACCCACTACTCGAAGTGGAACAATACCCCCTGCCAAAGATTCAGGACATCTTCGCTAACCTCTCCGGAGGGCAACATTTTAGTAAAGTTGACCTCCGCCAAGCCTACCACCAGATGGTTCTAGATGAGGAATCTAGGAAACTCCTTACAATAAACACGCACAAAGGCCTCTACCAGTACAACAGACTGGTGTTTGGAGTCGCCTCAGCCCCGGCAATTTGGCAGAAAACCATGGACCAAGTCCTTCAAGGCATCCCGAACACACAATGTATGCTGGACGACATGATCATAACGGGAAAGACAGGCGAGGAACACTTACAGAACCTGGCCAAGGTACTGCAACGTCTCGAGGACTACGGTCTCCGTGCTAACTTGAAGAAATGTGAGTTCTTCAGAGACGACATCATCTTCTGCGGGCACAAGATAGACAAGCATGGTCTTCACAAAACTGATGACAAGGTGAAGTGTGTCCAGGAGGCTGAGACACCAGCAAATGTGTCCCAGCTGCGCTCATTCTTGGGCCTGGTGAACTACTACCACCGCTTCCTACCAAACCTTGCGACCATAGTACATCCCCTCCATGAGCTCCTCCGAAAGGAAAAGAAATGGAAATGGGATGACAAATGTATGACAGCTTTCCAGAAAGCTAAGGACCTGATCGCATCAGACCAAGTGCTCGTTCATTATGACCCTGATCTTCCGCTCATTCTCGCTACAGATGCATCGCCGCACGGACTGGGAGCTGTCCTGTCACACCTGCTGCCAGATGGGAGTGAAAGACCCATAGCATACGCATCAAGGTCATTGAACTCTGCAGAAAGGAACTACGCCCAAATAGACAAAGAGGCGTTAGCAATCGTGTGGGGTGTGAAGCACTTCTACATGTACCTCTACGGACAAAATTTCACGATGATCACCGACCATCAGCCGCTGGTATCGATCTTCAATCCAAGGAAGGGAATTCCGGCCATGACTGCAGCACGACTCCAGCGATATGCCTTGTTCCTTGCAGAACTGACGTACAAAATTGAGTATAGAAATACTCAAAAGCATGGAAATGCCGACGGACTGTCCCGTTTGCCATCAACAACAGCAACAAAGGAACCAAAAACACCAGATGACCTGGGCATCAAACATCTGGAGGAGATGCCGAATCCCCCAGTCACAAGTGCACACATCAGCAAGGAGACGAGCCGTGACACACTGATGTCAATGGTCTACGAATGTGTGCAAAAGGGGTGGACATCAGCCAAAGAAAGTGAACTGGCCCCATTTCATCAACGGCGGAATGAACTGTCGCTGTGTCAGGGATGCATCATGTGGGGACATCGAGTCCTTGTTCCTGAGAAACTGCGTAAACGTGTCCTGACAGAACTTCACAGTGGACATGTTGGCGTGGTCAAGATGAAGGCCCTCGCACGCAGCTACATGTGGTGGCCAAATATAGACAGAGAAATAGAGCTTCTGGCCAAGAGCTGTGCTGGGTGCCAAGCAACACAACGGTCTCCACCCGGAGCCCCTCTACATCCATGGGAGTGGCCAGCAGAGAAATGGCAGCGAGTTCATGTCGATTACGCAGGACCAGTGGATGGTCACATGCTCCTGGTGGTCGTCGATGCTTACTCGAAATGGCCAGAAGTCGCAGTCACCAAGTCATCAACCAGTGAACGAACAATCGAAATGCTGCGTTCAATCTTTGCCAGGAATGGTGTTCCAGAACAGCTGGTATCAGACAATGGGCCTCAGTTCACGTCAGCAGAATTCAAGGATTTTGTTTCACGCAACGGAGTGAAGCACATCACCTCTGCTCCATTCCACCCATCCACAAATGGGTTAGCAGAGCGATTTGTGCAGTCGCTCAAGTCAGCATTGGCCTCCGCGAAGGCAGAAAAGGGAACACTGAAACAAAAGGTGACACAGTACTTGATGGCTTACAGAAATGCACCACACGCCACAACAGGAGAATCACCAGCAATGCTGTTAAACAACCGCCCTCTACGCTCTCGACTCGACCTCCTGAAACCAGACCGGCGCAAGAGAGTGAACAACAAACAGGCACAGATGGCTTCAACCCGCACAAACACCAAAGTACGTCAGTTCACGGTGGGGGAGGCTGTCTGGGTACGTGACTATCGCCAAGGCGGCAACAGATGGGCACCAGGAACCGTCTCGTCAAGATCTGGTCCAATATCCTACCAGGTCAACGTCGCACCAAATCTGGTGTGGAGACGCCATCTCGACCAGATGACATCGGGAACACCACAGCAGCCCCTCCTTGAACCCGAGCCTCAGACCCCACCACCAGATACAACCGTTGAGGGGTCTGAAACTCCATGCGAAACAACCGCGTCAAACACCGCAACATCACCTACAGAGCCAGGGGAAGTCAATGAACCGATGCTGCGCAGGTCGGAGAGAAACCGACAACCCCCAGATAGATTAAACTTGTAAATTCTTTTGAGTCATCACTCAACAAAAGGAGCAGAATAATCTCCTATGATGACTCATGACCAGGATAGTCCACCCCTGGGTCAATAAGAGCGGTAGTTATAGTCTGGTTATAGTAGTGGTTAGATACAGTTGAGAATAAATAAGTCATCATTTAACAAAAAGGGGCAGAATAATCCCCTATGATGATTACAGACCAGGGTAGTCCACCCCTGGGTCGATGAGTAGAGTAGAAATAGTGGTGATTAGCGTATGATTTTTCAGAATAGTAAATCATCATTCAACCAAAGGGGCAGAATAATCCCCTATGATGATTGTGGACCAGGGTAGTCAACCCCTGTGTCCTTTAGATAGGAGAAGGGTAGAGTAAATGTAAATTTAATAGGTTAAGTAAAATAGAGATAGATGAGCGCATTAATACATTAATTGAGTTATGGAAATTGGAAACAACATTTTGAACAGTGGACTCAGGACTGTAAGGATTTCTCTTAAATAATATTTCAATGCATGATGAAAATAATTAAATAACCATGGAAGGTTTTATACTTTCCATGATTCAAAATTAGAAGGGAGGAGATGTGAGATATTAACAGTGATAACACTATCACTGCCTGAAATGCAAGACTATCAGTATCAGGCATTGACCCCATCACCTCCCCCCCTAAAACAATACTCTCCTTGTGTATGTATTGTACTGCACTGCATTATATTGCAGTGTGCAACCATGTGTGTATTATAATGAGCACCTTGTGCATGTGCTGAGTTTGACCCTATATTAAAGCAGTCTTGTAAATGCAGTCATTGAGTATACATGCTTGATTCTTTGCGTGCTATATATTACACTAGGATACATGATATTCTGTGGATTTTACACAGAGCTTTTCATATTTATATCATCAAGGAAATTATTCATTATAACATAAAATTTCTGCCATGAAACCCGGTTTCGTTTTTTCTGGGACAGTCTGTACATCACAGTGAAACAAAATATTGTAATTTTTTTTGGAGATACTGTTAATCATATGTTCTGTATTATTTCCGATACATATGTTCTGTGTTGTAAAATATGTGTATATGATGACTAAGTACAATCAAAATGATAACCATAAATACACTCGGATATCCTTAAACATACAAAGACGGCAATCTATCCGAATAATTTTCAGAAATAGCTACTTTAATATTGTCCCTGTTTGTTGCTTAATTGTTTGGTCACATTGGGACGTGCGATGAGCCGCGAATAAACAACAGCAGTAATGAAGGGTGGATCAAGTCAAAAATATTCAAAATTCATTACGGAACATCAATGTAGGCCTAACTCTAAACTAACGGAACGAATAAGCATTTTACATTATTGTTTTTCTTAGCCTCATATATCATGTTGTGGTGAATAAGCCTGGAATGCGCTATTGATCAATAATCACAGGCCATCGCACGCTTGATGAACGACACACGCACGACCATCGTGTGTTCATAGCAATAATCGCGGGTCATTGCACAATCACACATGTTCAAAATCCTAGCTGCGATGGCAAAACATATTTTTTAGCGAAAGTCTTCATTCCATCGTCTGTGATCATCGTGCGATGATCATGACACCATCATTAACAATGGTCAAAGAAACGCAATAACCCAAACCCTTGATGCAACTGAAAATCCGTCATATTCTTTTTCACATGAAAAGTCGCTTTTATCGCAAAGTCTACAGAAAGCTTGGAAAAAATCAACTCGGTTACATGTCAAACATAAATCGTACATAGTTTTGTTAATTGAATATGGTTTTCACCTTATTAAATTAATGTAAGTTTTAACTACATTAAATGTACATTAAATGTCGTTACAAAAATATTCTTTAGTTTGGGCTGTTGGAAGAGGCTGCTTATTCCTCATATTTTCTTTTGTTTGTATTTCATTGTTTTCATTCATTTTCCAAAACAAACATCTACAATGGGAAAAGGCCCGATTAACCGCTGTTATATCTCGCTCGGGAGGAAACAAGTTTGTCGCTAGGTTTTTTAAACACATCACACAAATAATCAAATGAATTTACAGGCCGACATGCAAAGGTCACGCGGCAAGATGGGCAGGGCTTACAGGAAAGAAGACGCGTAGCCGCTGCGGAGGGGCGACACTTTTCGCGTTGCCGTACAATCTTGACAAATCGCAGCGGGGGAGGTCATTAGGCTCCCAGCTTTGCTAACATGTTTAAGGTCAAAGTTCAGGAGCCTTTCATGAAATCGGTCGCAGTTCTACTAATTCGGCTTTTCCAAATCGGTGGGTCCTGCAGTGTAAAAATAATAATATAAATTGTTCTTTTTTAGTACTGGGTATTATCACTTAACTTTATCACACAACTAAGATGTTTATTAAGAATATACACAACTTTTTTTTAAAGATTCATGCGTGGATTCATACATACATTTACAATACAATGAAAGTACTTAGCAAACAATTATAATTTTGTTAGTATACTGTTCATTCAATAACAATATTTCACTGTGTATACTCAACATTTCAGCTGCACTGAACATTTCTTTTAACTCACTTGAATAAATATTGATTAAGAATATACTTAATAATATAGAACTATTCTAAAAATTCAAACGCAGATTCATACAAAAAATACAATAAAATGACATTACGTTGCACAACAATAATAATTTTTTTTTCGCGAAACGAGTCTTCAGCAAAGACTAGTATGATACAAATTGATTATTTTACTCGTTGTTAATGAAGTGTCCTGTCTCGCTGGTATCCAAATTCAAAGCAAAGCACTGATTTCAGTAATGTTTGTTCAGTAATGTAATGTTTCTCTTATTGATACATGCACAAAAACAGTTACCTCTACTCCTCTAGTCGTATTTTATCTGGGAAAAACTAATTTTGTTAGACCACTATCATCACTTTTAACTGATCACTGGAGGCTGCAATGATTGATATGATTTTTAAAAGTACTGCAATATTCTGAATTATTCTAAGAATATTGTATCATTTTAACTTATATACTTTGTATACTGTATGGACGCTAGATCCTTGGTTCGTTATTACCTGCCCGGTGTAACCTTTCAGTTGGTGACCAAGGGATATTTTGGGGATTGAAATCGCGAGAGTTTGAGATATTTCTGAATCCATCTGAGCTTGAATTATTGAGCTTTCTATGATTATGGGCCTTTTTGAAAGTCGAGTCAATGCCGCTGTTGGATGTTATCTTCGATGATGGCTCACGCAGATGTGCGGGCAGGAAACAACCGAATTGCTCTCGCCACAACTTTCGCACTTTAGGCTGCCGCACGCAGTAGAGCATGAAGATGAAGTACCCCTGCATGGAATTAAGTACGGTGAAGATTCCCTGCACGACCTCGCCGGCCGAGTAGATCAGGTTGAGGTAACCCACGGCCCAGGTAAGTCCCATCAGCAGCATGATGCACACAGCGTTCTGGAGACGTCGCAATCTCTGTCGTCTGTCAGTCTTGTCAATGGATCGCCCCTTCACGGTCTTGCCGAGTCTTCTCATCACGCGGATGAAGATGACGATGTTGAAAATCATGACAACACCCACCGGGATGAGAACGCCTCCGATTAGAGGGTATTTGGTGATGAAGCAGCTAGAAAGTGTGACCGGAAATAACGTTTTGATAGCAGTTAAGGAGATGCACGGATGCAAATAGTATCAACGATATCACATTTTCAATAACATAACGCATTCATGGAAACACGAAATAATACGCAAGTCTATTTTATGTGGTGTGTTGGGCGAGTCATAGTCTTTAGTATTACAGAATTTCGAATATTGCTTCCTCTTATTTCAGGTAATTGCTGAACCTTCATTTTAAATATGACTTTTGTCTGATATTATGTTCCCCAAAATGTATTAATCTTTTGCCTGAAAATACACCGCATAGGCACAAATGTTAATTATTTAAAGGTTTAACAAAATAATCTGAATAAATTACAAGATCGCATTTGAAAGCCATATGCAAACGGCCAGTTCTCAATCTAATATATTCATATTGATATGTGTTAATTCTTATTTATAGTACGGACTACAACTTTATGATAATCACTTACACATCTGTGAGGGCGTAATACTGGCGAGCGGCGCCTGCAGATAACCCCACTATCAAAATTGGAGTGCCTGAGAATAAGGGTAAACATTATTTAACAAGTTTAATAATTCATTGAAATATTATATAAAAGGGGAACACATATGATAGGTTATTGTACTAACCAGAATCGTGCTGTTTTCGGGACAAGAGACATCAAGAGTAATTGACCACTAAACAAAAATGGCCTATTCTGCCTAATATTGACAAATCAGCTTACAATCAGAGTCAAGTTGAATACATTATTTTGTATGTATGTCGCTGAATGAAGTAAATATACTCTGGCTAGTGATCCTTTTAGATCACTAAAATAAAATAAAAACATTTATGTATGATTTATTCAAATTTAGAATTTAGAAGCAAGTCATGTTTAAATACTGTACTTATCATAAACAGGGCCAGTGGCATAGCTTCCATGGCCACAGTGAGGGGATCGATGAGGGGGGGGGGGGGGGGGGGGGGGGGGCAAGTATCCCCAATAACGTGACCCAAATACCTAACAAGAGGGAAAACATTTTAAAAGAGGGTAGTTCACAGTGTGCCCCCAATAATATCCGTGTTCCCCTCCCACTGAGTCGAACCACGTAACTCTTTCATTGTCTTTTATCACCCTTCACATACATACAGATATTTAAAGAAGACCACCAGGCAAAGAGCAACACATACTCATAGGCGCCGGAAGTGGGGGGGGGGGGGGGGGGGCAGGGGGCGGCCGCCCCCAATCCAAAAAGTGGGGGGGCAAAACACAATTTTGCCCCCCCAAAAGCCCCCCCCCCCCTCCCAAAACAATATTTTAAAAAGAGTGGGAAAGACAAAATCAAATGTATGAGCAACGTTCAAAAACTAGTTTATACATCCATTTTCAATTTTCGCTGCGCGCTTTGCGCGCGAACATATTATCTCAGTTTGTTGTAAACATCTGATGAGAGCATAGATATTTTATTATTTTTTTGTTTAACTCGGATTCTAAATTTCCTTCACAGGTATGGCATGAAGTGCACCAAATTGCACCATTTCAAGTATATAAATGCAAAATCTTCCCCGTGGGAGGGGGATACCCCCTCCCAAACCCTCCCCCTCTGGCTCTGCCCTCCCCCTCGGTCGCTTCGCTCCCTCGGGATTCATTATTGGCTGTAGGCCATGTTGTTGGATCATACATGCGCCATATGGTTTATGTTGGAACTGTGTATGACACTAAATACAATATTTATGTGTGAGTTTGGGTGAATATTTATTAGTGCGTCAATTATTTGTTTTCTTCGTGAAAAATATATCAAATCATAACACGCTTTCCCAGATACAGTTAATCTTAAGCCCGAATTTCCTATCTAGGTATGCACCAGATCGCACAATTTCAAGTCCATAAATGCAAAATCTTTCTTACCGTGGGAGGGGGATACCCCCTCCCAAACCCTCTCCCTCCCTCCCTGCCCCAGCCCTCAGGCGTTTTGCTCCCTCGGGACTCATTATTGGCTATGTGTTGTTGGATCATACATAATGTTGCATAATTAGGGTTTATGTTGTTGTGTGTGTGTTTTGGGGTACATATTTATTAGTGTGTCAATTATTTGTGTTCTACGTGAAAAATATATTAAAACTTTCTGGTCGATCAAATCATATCACGCTTTCCCAAATACAGCCGAATTTCCTATCTAGGTATGCACCAGATTGCACAATTTCATGTCCAAAAATGCAAAAGCTCCCTACCGTGGGAGGGGGGACACCCCCCTCCCCCCGCTCAGTCGCTTTGCTCCCTCGCAATGTCTCACTCTCACATCTGGCTCAAAGTTGGCAACCCAGAGTGTGGTTGGGCATGAGCCCCTACACAGACAAATTATGAGCCCCCTTGGGGTTTTGCCCCCCAATCTTAAACTGCTTCCGGCGCGCCTGCACATACTTATATGTTTTGGTAACGTTGTGTGATATCAAATAGATGCCCAACACTTTGCAAAGGGTTGTGTAATTAATAAACAATACAATTAATTACCACCACTTACGGAACCAATATAGCCTAATAGTTCCGTATGCGCCAAACGTCTGCGAGTGCTTCAGTTCTATTTGCGTGTACGTTGGAAGACAATAGAATCACGGACGATGAAATAGTCCTAGACAACAGGTAGTCTTCGTCTGCAGACCCCTTGACTACATGCTTTAGTATAGTGATATACGTTTTCCAATTATATAACTTTTCTAAAAACATTTTTCTGAACGTGTGGGTATAATGGACTACTTAACAAGTTACCTTTCATTTATAAGAATATTATGCTTGGTTAGTGGTAACATTTAAGAGCGAACATTGCTATTTCATTTATTCGTACAACATTATTATTATTATTATTATGATTTATTCGGCAAATGAAAAATTACAAAAACACTCATCATACAAGGTATAAAGAAACGGTCACATGAATGCCAGGGAAAGAAAAAGATTAACTGAATAACTCTAACCCGAAGGTCATCTTTCCCAGTTCATGTGACCTACATAAATATAACAGTACAATGAGGAATCATAATAGTTACAAAAACATTCATTAATAAAAGATATACAAAATATACAAAATATACAAAATATATACAAGGTACGTAAATTTGAAGAAATAAATCCGGTGTCAACAACATGCAAAAGGCATATCAAAGTCTAATAGAAGCCTATCAAACCTACCCCAAGCAAACAGTGATGCCTTCCTCATAAAGAACGGACGGTACGTCTTCATTACGAGGACAAAGAGGAGGTACATGTTGTAGCCCTCGACGGCCATCCAGAAGATAGATGCCAGTAGGAAGTAGTGCAGGACACCGGCAAGCACGCAGCAAGGTATCGGGCCTACCTCCTCCACCTCACGTGCCGTGTCCAGGGTTAAGACGACCAGGAACGTGACGTACAGGGAAAGCAAGGCAATGGACAAAAATATCAGGATCTGGTTAGGCTTGCGCTCTCGAAGCTTCCTGGATGATTAAAGGTTTGAGAATGAAACACATAGTTAGTCCATCCAAACATCACATAACACAGATGTGAGAAGCATGTTTGTTGTAATTAATGTATGTTGAATGTCAAATGCATTTCTCTTACCGCACAATGTTACTCAAGAAGGTGTCTGGTCCATAGAACATATTGTTCCAATACTAATAATCTTCCTATAATGTTATGACCTTCCAATAATATCCAAAACAGGAAATTCCTTTCTGAATCTTGAGACAAAGTTAAACAACCGTACACATTGTTATAGATATATATTTTTTTAAACACACAATTGTTGGTCCTAACCGGACGTTGTGTAAAAGAGCCCGACAGGGTCACTTCGAAGGCAATGCTACAAGGTACCTAGCTATACTACTGATTTTCTTCCACGCGCTCAGTCTATGCAGTTAAGAATAAAAATACGCTAATTCCAGGGCCCGTATTCATGAAGCTTGCTTTCTAAGGTACATGGCAAGTGTAGTTTGTTTTTTTACTTAGTTTAGTTTATTCATTCTCAAAAGACCTCCTACGAAGTATTTGAGAATATGCAATAGAACAATAAAATAATACAATAATTCATATAAAACGCAGTAACAAAATAACGTTTTTGTATATAAACAAATTAAGGCAATAGCCTCAACACGTTAAGCTTATCATTATAATATATTAAAAAATACATGTATACAAACTAAGCTATCTAACATAATTTCGACAAAACTTTAGTGAACTAATTAAAGGTATGGTGACAAGAAAACTGCCTCAAAATTGTGTTTTACTGTATCTAAGGTAGATTTTCATGAAGATTACTAATAAAAACATATTTTCCACGTGGGAAAAAACCCGGTAAAATAAAAAAATCAACTTGAAAATTCACTTTCGGAACCCACGTAAAAAAACTGAGTCCGGGCAAGAACAAAAAATGACGTCATGTTTGTGACGTCACATGCAGGTAATCGCAGTTTAGCTCGGTCATAGACGTACACGCTGTGTGGAATACTCACGTTGACAGAGAGATATTATTCCATTTGTTTCAATATTTGCCAACATTTGTTTAAGTTTATATCATGGACGATATACACTCAGAGGTGTAGCTGCATCCTGATACAATTAATTTTTTAGCAATTATTAGGCATTTTCAGTTAAGCCTCAATTTATAAGCAAAAACGAGTTTGTTTTTCTAGCAAGTCATAGGCTCTGCATGTAAATCATGCACGTTCCTGCACGTTGCGGTCTGCTTGTGATGTCATGATCCGGGTTGCACGTGCGCACATTCCCGCTCTGCTATAAATAACTTTTTTAGGAGCATGGAACGCCGATGCGAAATAAAGCAAAAAAAGTCGCATGAAATTTACCTTTTTTGCCCAACTTAAGGATTTCTTTGAGAAAAAGAGTGTGGTATATCAATAAAGGCACATATTAAAAGCTATAAACCTGAATCAAAGCCGGGGATTTCCCCCCTCCTTTAAAGGCAGTTAATGTTTTCTGATTTACAAGATGGTTTAATTTATCTATTTATGGTCATCTTTTTAAATTGTTGTTGTCCATTATGTCATATCTAATCGACAACAAGAATACTTATTGCATACGTGGCCCTATCAACAATACAGACTTAACATAAACAACTAAGCAAGCGGGTTTTTATTTATATGATGCCCATAGGTTTTCATATTTCACTAAATCATTACGTGTTCAATTAACTTACGGTGAGAATGTATATGTCAGGATCGTAACAAGAAGTCCCCAAATCGACATGCAGATGCCCACATATGAGAGGACTTCCAGGACGTGGTCTGCTGGATCGGATGGTCCACTGCCGCCATATATGTCCTGGTAAAACAAAATAATGCAATTTCAAGTTTAAGTTCAAGTTCAACATATAATGGGCCATCGGGGGCCTTGTATTCTTAAGCACAGGATTACAAAGACTAAACAATCTATAACAACATAATACAAATAACTTCATGCAGCCTATGAACAAATACTACTACCACTACTACATCAACAACAACAAAACAAGTACAAAAATACATCTATAGATGTGGAAGACTTTGATGTCTTAGGATTAATAGAAAATCGTGACGTGACCAAGAAAGGGAAATAAAAAAAGCGGTAAACAAACAATTAAACATTAATATTTTACTCATTATTGAACAAAGACGTAACCAATTTTAAATAGATAAATGTAAATCATTAAAGGGATTTAGTAACTTTGTAATAATATGTGCACAAATTGATAAATGGTTGGTACAATGTAGTGTTGTTATCTGATATGTCCACATGGTATTGTGTGCAAATTTCAAGTCAAATGGACGTTATATGGCCGAGTAATGAGCAAAAATGCAAAGTGATGTACACAAACTCATTGCACTCACTTTGTACACGGTTTTGGCGATCCGTTGGATTATTTAACATCTGAAAACTTCGATCGTAAATATCTTTTTAACGAAAGGGAAATTTGAAAAAACGAAACCTGTCCCATGATTCTATTGTTAATACGAATATATAACAAGGTATGAGGGAACCGCTAGAATTCCAATTGTATTTTGAGGATTTGGACAATGTTACTCAGTCCCTTTAATACAAAATTTCATGAACCTATGGAATACCCAACACACAAAATAATATATTTCATAAATTATAACAAACCTTATTCATCAGTAAATTGGAACTTATTCTTATACTTGCTCTGCACTTACACATAGTCACTATAATCACTGCATATATATATATATATATATATATATTTGTTTAATACTCTTTTCATTGATATCAAATTTGTTATGATTAAGTGACCATGAAAGGTGCAGTACATTAGAATATGGGACAGGTAAACTGAAAATAAAACTCGCAAATGCATTCTTATTGTTACGCAGTGAATACACGTTGAGAAATTATAATTTGACCAAAGTTTATTGGGACATATTCATTGTGTCTCTTTGTTTTCTTTACTGTAGGCTACTCATTTGGTATAATTGTTGGTGAAAAGTATAATATTTACCATGAGAATCCCAAAGTTGGTCAGGTGGTCGCACATGCAAATGACTCTATCTGTTGTACTGCTGTTCAGAGTACACCCTTGTGTTGCCCATGTGTCATTATCAAAGTCCCAGAAGACACAAATTGGGTCGGTAGCATTCTGTGTTTGATGCAATGGGGAGGGTGCTTTTAATCACACATTATGATATGTAATAGCATAAAACAGTGAACCAAACTCTTAATAATTTGTGTAAGCGAAAGTTTAATAAATATTTAACTTAAAGGAGAATCAGTACTCTGATCGTCGCGTCAGAAAGTAACTTTGACGGAGTCTGTTCTCCGCAGTAACCTTTTTTTTTCTTTTTTTTTTACTACGCTGTACTTTTACTTTTACCGAAACGATTGGGGTATTTTCATTGACAATAATTTACCTGTATTCGGATTTAGATGATAATCCGGCTGTGGTCAATTAGGGAATTACTGATTTTTGTCTTGCAATGATTATTGTTTAATATGTGCAATCAAATACTTTTCAGTTATATTATGCAGATGGTTAGATAATAATCACATGAGAAAATGGCCAAAAATTGAAACGCTAGCCTCAAATATAGCTCTGAGTGAATACATGAAGAAAAATTCTCTTATTGACAAAAATGTATCTTCTACTTATATTAGTATACGTCTTCCGTGACTACCTTGTTCAGAGGCTCAAATGATACTCGAACCGGGTCCTCAAGATCCCGTATTATCTTGTTTCTGAACGAGGCGGCAATAATACGAGAGTTGATGGTTCGGTTGAAGTCGGTCCGGTTTTGGTTATCGATGTGCAACGCCTGCGACTGGAAGAGCTTATCAACCCTGAACGTGTGGACGACCAGCCTCGCCATATCGCTGTCGATGCTGTCAAAAATGCTCCCGCTGATGAACAGTGACGCCTCGGATTCGGGTGGGTCCAGTCGGTCTTTCTCGACGTCACCTTTCTGCACCCTGAACGTGTCCTCTGTTATCTGCTCCCCGTTACTGGTCATGTCCGTGAACATGATCACAGATATCCCCTCACTCAGATACTCCTTTATACTCACATCTCGAGCCTGAAAGTGAAAAGAGAAATTCTGACCCATGACCTTCTAGAAACCTCGTGAATCATGTACTTACGTTATGGGAGTGAGACAAATGTGAAACAATTCAAAGTGCACTCATCAGTCTATACGCGCACGCTTTTTGTCTTTGTTCACATGATGAAACCTATTTACGCCGTCATATCCTATTTATTTTTTGTAAAAATTCTTTAGTTTAACGATGATTTTATCCATTCAGTTCTGGATAAGTGGTGTTACCAGATACTGAAAAATATGTTTCATAGGCTACAGTGTGCAGGTTTTTTTAATTTCTTTTATAGAGTTGATCTCAAAACGGAGGAGTGATTACGCCGGCTCTGATGGAGCACGACCACAGTACTTGCAACACCTCAAGATGATGTTTTGTTATTGTTTTAAAGCTTATTTCACTTTACTACTTATTCAACTTGTCTTAAGTTAATGAGTTATACCTCTGCAGCTACGTTGGGCCGCACAATACGAACTGTGTTGTTTCCGCCATCTGTGACGTTCACAATAGACAACTGTTCTTCCATCGCCTCCACAACCCGACCTGGTGCTTCGTTCTCTTCCTGAGCTTTTTGTAACTCTTCCTGGGGACTATCTACAATGTGGTCAGCAATGTCGACCACCGATACTGTTACCTGTTCGATGAAAACAAGACGATATTTAATGTCACGTTCAAAGCAAGAACATTATTGGGCCTAATGTTCCTAATTAGTGACTCGCCAATGATGGTAGGTGTGACAACTACTGATTGTACACAAGCAGATTTGAGCATTGTCGACGAGTTACCCAATCGAGGAATATAAAAGAAAAAGCCTGTGACTTGAACTTACGTTGCTAGCGATGTCACATATTAGGATAGCCCAGGGAAGGAATGAGGATACCACCAACATGACCAAACGTAAAACACAAATCATTAATACATGTGAAATAAAGGGCAACGTTATTATTCCTCAGCACCTCATCAATCTGGACGGGCATTTCGATCTTATCTTCGTCCAGAATCTCCACAATATAGCTAGTGATCTTAACTACGACTCTCTGACCAAATAAAATATTATCATCTAACACACGTAATAGTAGGTGTCGCAGAGAAAATACAAACGCCTCATAGTTTTCACGGGATTATTTATATTCCAACGCCTCAACATTACTGAATGGTCGTTTCGTATTCTTCCTGAGCCTGCCAAAACTATTCCGAAATCCCTGCTACGCCATTAGCAACGTTGGCGACAAAGTATGTACCCTTATTTGAATATGAAAATGACAAAATAACAACATGGTAATAATATTTTATGTTCAATGATCCGTTTCTAAATGTTTTAATCATATGAGCTGTGTGTACCGTTTAACATGTAATTAAAAGTGTTGGTTGTAATGGGTTCTGTTATACCTCTACATTTACGGTCTCGATGACGGTGATGCTTTCCAGTATATCGGCAACTGTGTCAATGCCATCAGACGTCAGCTCCTCGCTATTATCAGTGATATCAGCCACGGTATCCGCCACGAACTTGACATTAGTTTCCGTCACAAGAGTTTCCTTGTTAGATACAAAATAATTAATAATATATACATATTTAACGTACTTTATATAAGCATGAATAACTGGAAGAACTACACTTTTGTGTGGTTTTCCCCTACTATATCCGACGACAAAGTTTTACAAATATGAACGGGCAGCATGATCAGAAACTCATGAAGATTTAAAAACAGTTTAATTCTATGAGTTAAAAGATTTACATAGTGACGAACAGTTAATTAATGACAAGCATGCTAATTTTACCGGATATAAAAAAATATATATAATAATAAACATATCCATATTGATTTTCTTTGTCTGTGAGTTTAATGTTTGTTATTGTAAACGTGATACATGTGTGACACATTCACCGGAAAGAGGCCTTATTCCTCTCCGAAGTGCGGGCTGAGAAAAATCATGTTTTAAGTCAAAACACTTCAAACAGTTAGAGTGTATTTTTAGCTAGCTTAAACAGATAAGAATATCTGGAACTGTACCACATATCTCACGGCAAAATGAAAAAAAGAGAAGAGATTATTGGTTATACGAGCCCCCCTTATTTAAGGAGGGGAGGGGGGTGGGGGTGAATAAACCAGAAATGAGTCCGAACAATTTGATTCAATTGGCGTAATTAGATTCCACCCCTGGTAACAGTTGCGTAGCGTGGTCGGAGTGAATCGGGCGCACGACAACCTTTTGGAGGTGGAACTTCTTATGTATTTCGTTATTTCAACACAGATACAGACTATGTTTGTCAACATATTGGGCAGGGTATGTGCCCGCACCCCACCCCCCCCCCCCCCCCCCCCCCCTCCAGTAGCTAAGCAACTGTTTGGCAACCACATATACCAACGTCACACATACGTTTTTGAAGTTGGCGAGTAATTCATCTGCGGTCAGGTTTCCCCCACATGGCGGAGAATCTGGCAATTTCCAGTGGCAGGCGGTGATAAAGTCACCTTCACATGTAGCCTCGATCACACGATAAGTCTTTCCTGTAGTAATGAAATTAAGTAACATAGGTGTGAAAGAAAGTGTACAAATGCTAAATACAAATGCTGATAGATTCATCTGCGGTCAGGTTTCTTCCACAGTAGCCAGGCGCAGAAACAACACCCAGGAACCGGGGAACAGAGGGTATACCTTCATGAGAGGCCTCTATCACAGTGGCATTCCCTCCTTAAAGGGAAAGTTGAGTTTTGGTAGAGAGGGCGCTAGACTACTTAATTGGTTTGTGAGGTAATGAAAAACTGAGTGTAAAATTTGAAAGAGCATAATATTTAAACAATAAAATCATCTTTGTTTGATCAAAATCGGTTCAGAAACGGCTGAAATATCCATAAATATAACAATTTGTAATAAACCAGCCGTTAAAAATTCAAAAAAATGCTTCCTCTTTTCAAAAAAGTTACAAAATAGGTATTTAAATAGTTGTTGGTTATTTCTCTATATAATCACTATTTCAACAAAGCATCACATGCACAATATTTTATTCAAAATGGTTGAAACCGATGAGTGTTTAGAGAGCGCCCTCTTACGTTTTAACGGCTCTTTTTGAATGATAACCTGATCTTTACTACGTCATTTGTAATTTTGTGTTCCTCTCTAGTTATAACTATTAGTTTGTAATGTAATGATGCAGGTTTTGGTTACTAAAATTCAGTTTCACTAAAACTGTACTCTCCTTACCAGAACTCAACTATCCCTTTAACATACAGTGGAAAGTACATGTACATAATTAAAAACAAGGAGATGGTTAGAATTTACAATTAATCGAATTGCCATTTTCATTTGTTGTTCTTTGAATGATTCTTTGATTTTTCCCCAAATTGTTTAATTAGCCCTGATTATTTATCATTAGAACATGTTGGTTAAAAAGCCTTTATGGTCAAAGTATGCACGCTTCCCACAAAAATATTTCAGGAATACAGTTTATATCAGATTCCATGGATAATCCAAGGTTCAGGATATCACGGATACAAGCTCATTCAATCATAATGGTGTAATTTAATATATTTCATGCATTTATAACACTAGTACTCAAGGCACAGTTAGTATAACAAAAACGGAAGCGCATCGGTCTACTCACGGTTTACTGTGTGGTCCGGACAGCGAGGACCGCCCGTGTTCCACATCCGAGAGCCAACTGCCCCGAAGCCATAGGATACCGAGCCGTATATTGTTGACAGGTTCTTAGGAGGACATGTGACTAATTACGAAAGTAAAAATCATGAAAATGTATGATCAAGGTCTGAACATGTACTATGATGTACTTATTTAAATATTATTCTCCATATACATATACAAAGGAATACAATAAGGCAGTATATAAGATGATGACGTCATAATTAAGGGAAATTGAGCATTCCTATTGGTTGATTACTGATGCTTAATCCGGTATAGTAAATAATGGTAAAGTTATAGTGCATATGCACTATAACTGCGCAGGGGATGGCCTTGGAGTGCGTAATGTGCGCTTGTGCGCTTGTTCTTGAATGGGGAAAATGCGCAGAGCGCGCAATTATTTTTAATACGCGCTGGCCCTTGTACAAAGTACGCAGGGCTGACGAAAGAACACTAACAATTTGAGCAAGGTCAATTTGGGCTTATCAACATGATTCCTGTCGTTAAATATTCCATAATAGACACCTCTACATTTTTAATTTCTCTCGTGCGATTATATTGCACTCGGCCTGCGGCCTCGATGCAATATAATCGCTCTCGAGAAATTAAAAATGTATCGTTGTCTATTATGGTATATTCAACTCCAAACCATGCACTATTTGTATAATAAGGTACACATGGTTCACCAAATATGTTTTACGAAGAAAAATAAATGAATTTTATTTGTTCACATGTTATTTTTTCATAAGATCTGGTCGAGTATGGGGGTGTACGTGTGCCAGTGTAGTAACTAACTTTCCTTCAATAAAATGTGACTGGCTATAGCAAAACCCTGAACTTGTCGGGAAAATTCTAAATGTAGATTTTCATACCATTAGAAAGGCCTCATCACAGGCTTTCATTTGATGCTTTGTTCTAACAAATTGTTCAATAATATGATTGTTTCAATGTTACAATCAAACGATCCTCTTTTACACACATTATGTTAACCTAAAATGCCAATTTCTTCAAAACATGAATTTCCGACAAGTGCCGGGATTTGCTATAGCCGGTCACAAATGGTTTCGGTGCATGAATCGAATTCTCTTTAAAACCAATGTGATTGTCCAGTGCAGTAATAATGTTGATGCACACAACTTGTATTTACCCGTGCTAGAAAGTTCAATCGAACCGGGATCCAAGAATCCGCCTGAATCCTCAGCGGCAGATGTCAGCAAGGATGCGATCAACCCGCTCTGCTCATCATAAGATTGCGATCCGTTGTTGATGAATAAACGAGTTTGATCCGAGACCACGCTGCCTCTTTTAAGCCTTCCGATTGCCACCGAAACCGTCTCTCGGATGCCGTTTTGGAGTGAGACTTGCATCTGCGGATCAATGTTCATTTCCATGAAAGGTAAGGTGCATGGATTACGTTTTATTATAAAGAATTGTGTAAATCGTGTTCTGATATTCGTTATTGTTGTTCTTTCTTAATCATGTTCTTGTAACATGGAAACGAAATGTCGATACAAGAGGGTTTTTTAAAATGTTAATGTAATTTTATATACGCATAGGCATAAGTATAATTCGAAATTTGGTAATTGTAGTAGTACTTACAAAGTTCTTTAACCTGTTTGCCATCACACTGTAGTTCAGCGATCCATAATCATAAAGACTATCGTCGAAGGTGAGATTGAACCGTGCTGAACATACGAAAGTGTCCACACCTGTGAAGACAAACAAATATGCAACAAATTGAATGTCTTTCTGAAAGGGCCAAAAGTATTTAAGACAGAGTACATTAAATATAAAAGAGACCATGGAGACGATATATTTATAGATCTAAGTTCGAAGATACAATTTTGCGCGACAGAGTTAAGAATCAAAACACTCTTTATCTGTAAAGAAAAGCACCAACAACAAAAACAAACACAAATAGAATTATCAATCACTCCAGTCATATTAATGGCACAACTTTAAAGTGCTTTTAGCGTCGTACTATCAACCTCGCGTCACTGTCATTTCATTCAAATCACAAATGTCCATGCCGAAGTGAAATTGGTGGTCATCATAGTATAAGGAGAGGCTACGAAATAGAAGTCAAATAATGATGCTTGCCCAGTATTTCGAATTTGTGGGTGTCTATAATTACTCCCACATCCTAATATCAGGACTTGAGAACATAAACAAAACAAAAAGGGGGCATGTACAGTTCCTCGTTAATCCAATTTATGAAAACTACCGCACTTCAATTTTGTCAAACTTTCATTGTAGCGATTATGACAAAATAAACAAATTGTTTACCGTCCACTAGCAGTAGTGACCTGTTCGTTTCCACGGTGTTGATGCCATTGTCGGTTGCGATACAGTAGTAGTATCCCTGGTCTTCTGCGACCACCGGGTTGATGACCAGCGGCGATTTCTTCGCACGTGCTCCTTTGATTCTACGCGAATCTTTGTACCACTGGAACCTTTCAGCGTTCTGGAATGAACAGGTAAAAAGCACACGGCTGTGCACTTTCACCGTTTGGGGAAATGGGTGGCCCAAGACCGCCAGGGGTACTGGGAGTAGAATTAGATATTTAAAGGGATGGAATATCTTCTGGCCAAACTATACTATAGTAAAACGTGTAAGTTATCATTAAAACAAATATTAATTACCTAACGATGCTTAAATGGTAGAAAAACATATAAATGTCCGAGTTAGAAGGTTCTGGTATGAACACTAAAATAACACACGGGTGTGCACTTTCACCGTTTGGAAAACCGGGCGCATGGATCAAGGTCGCCAAGGGTACTGAATCAAATATGTAAAGTTTCTTGGCAATCTTCTTGCCTTGTTCATGTTAATTTGGAAATGCCTGCTGTAAAACGCAATATAATATAATGAATCAAGGTTTAAAATCGATGTTGAATACGATCATCCACAGAAACTGCGTCTGACTCCACTGACCATCTCAAGTCTTTAAAGAAAACCCCATCTAGAGTTGCTTATTTCTGACTTTAACATCGTATAATTGTGTACAGTGTCGCTGGTATTGCTTTCCGTAGATGGCGTACATATATTTTGTCATTCCGATGACAATAAGTGCAATACACTGATATTTATGTTAGTTTCCTTCATATGCATACTCCCACATAACTATAATTACTTGACGCAACAAGGTACATACCACTCCGATCATGAAAACAAATATGAGTATTCAGTTGTTCAACCAGGGATATGGGAGTTCTATTTCCATGGTTCAACTGTTCAGCAACACCATGAGACCCACTGAAATAATCCCAACGAGTAATTGTTGTGCGCTTATAATGCAATCATGTCAATTGTGCACTTACGCCCTTTGTCAATTCGCGTGTTGCAGTTAACATCAGTGTACGGCGGCGGACAGCTGCAGGTGTAGTTAACTCCGTTGGTCTGTGTACAGGTCCCTCCATTATGACAGGGGGAGGATGCGCATGGATCAGTAGCTGTGAGGGAAGCGATAAGAACAAAATATGATTTCTGTCATAGTATGTACATGTATGTCTTAAAAAGGACTGTATTATGTAACTAATTTGCTTGGTATAATAACGAACTTCAATTGATTAATCTTTTACCATTGTCGGCTCCTCTTCGATTCAAGAATTAACGCTCACAAGTCGTTACTAAGGAAGATGGATTCGTTTTTTAAACTGAGTTCATAACATATTATGGTGCCACTAAATCAACCAAATCAGTACGATTGATGGATATATGAAACAATTATAATGCCATGTAAATAAACACATTTAACAAATCGGAGTTGTCCTCTTAACGGAATGCATGATGAAAAGAAAATCAGCACCCATAGAATAAACAATTCGGGAGATACGTTGAAAGTGATATTCAATAGACATGATAGATAACTGGTATTAGTATGAAAGATAACTGGTCTTTACATTTAACATAATTAACAAGTAAACTGCCCCCTTGGAAATTGAAAAGCCGTCTTAAATAACATAATTAACTGGTTATTTTCCATACATTTGATAAACATTCAATGTATAATTATACCACGATGACAGATGGTAAGAATGTTCGTGTCTTACATAGTACCTTACAAGTTTAATCACGTCGACTTATCCTACGCACAGTGATGGCAGCGGTGGGATACAAATCCACGTCGCCCAAATAAATTCTACTTATCGAACCTGTACAGTGTCTTCCGTTGCCTTCATATCCCTCTGAACAGAAGCACATATAGCTTCCCGCCAGATTTGTGCACATGGCATTGTCATGGCATTGCTGCATTTCACACTCATTGATGTCCGTACAGACGAATTTACCCGACGAGTTGCTTGCGTGATATCCAGTAAAACATTTGCACGAGTATGTATTGAATCCGCCGATACATCTGGATGCTACCGGGCAAGTACCAGGCCTTGCGCAGAAATCTATCACTGAAGACAGACAACACGTTACATATTATATACAACCTTATATGATAAGAATTTGTTCCCCCTAAAACCACAGACTATTACCCATCGTTTACACGTTACCTTTAGTACAAATTGAATGACGTTGAAATAACAGTAAAAACAAACCACAAGAGATGATTACCGTTGATGATAATTAAGCAAACTATAATGATAGATCATGAATGATACAAGGAAAATATAAATATTAAAAATAATGTATCAAAAAGAAATTGCAACATTTTCAATAATTGACGCAAGCATTATGTAATTTTGTCAACATACCTTGGCATATTGGAAAGCCACTAGACAAAGAGCCGTTTGCCAAACAATGGAGCGACGAGTTCCCGATAGGTTCATACCCAGGCTGACAATCAAAGTTGCATTGTTTTGTGTACTCAATCAGGGAACCCTCGGTACATACACTGTCGGTCGTTGTCACGTTTGCTGGAAATGTTGGCAGTCGGCATGTCACGACTGTAACGTTTGGAGTGCAAAGAGTATACATCACAATTGTTTACCATTCATTGTAATCTTTAATTGAATCCTGAGGAGAAAAAACATGTATTTCTCTTTGACTATTTTCTGAAAGCCCCTCTGAAAAAAAATACAATCTTTGAAGATTTAGTTATCCGGAACAATAATCTATATTGATTAACATTCCATTCCAGGACGCAATCGTAACAGTAAAGAACAAGATCTCCGTAATTGAAGATAGGTGATAGGACAGGTTGCAAAATACGCACCTTCACATTGCGGTAATGTTGTAAGACTTCCATTCTGAAGACACCGAGCTGTCTGGTGACCTATCAGGTTGTAGCCTGTAGCACAGCGGTATGAACACTCTTCACTGTAGTTGATGCGGGAGCCACCTTCACATCTAGTGCCATTCGCTGTTGCTGTCTTGAGATCAGGTGATGCCAGCAAAATTGGACACGTGATGACTATACAAAGAGAAATGTGAATTCGAAAAGTAATCAAATGGTAAAGTGAGTTTATTTTACCAAAAAGTACAACTTACTGCTATATATATACTATAAAACAAGACAAATGATCCCGTAATGCATGTTTGAATCAAACATGTCACAGTTTGCATGGATACTTAATCTAACTACTAAAACTTGCTCAAGGCATGTACAATAACGGACCAAGAATACAAGCCGTATTTTAATCTAAATAAGTCACTTATTACAAACTGGTCTTATCAGTAGCGTAGCGAGGGTCAAGTGATTGGGGGGGCACAGCTGCGAGGGAGCGGAGCGACAAAGCCCGAGGGCGCGTAGCGCCCGAGGGGGGGAGGGTGTGGGAGGGGGGTATCCCCCCTCCCACGGTAGGGAGCTTTTGCAAATTTTTACTTGAAATAATGCAATTTGGCGCATACCGTGGAAGGAAATTTGATAATACTGAATTAAAGAAATCATTTCCCTCATGATAAAGTATACACACACAATCAAACCTACGTGTACACACACACCAGACTCAAATACTCTCACGCCGTATGCTTGTCTACATTTATTTGGGGGAGGGTGTGGGAGGGGGTTCATCCCCTCCCAATTTTTTTGAAATTTTTGAAATTGGTGTTTAAAATATCACTGTAGAAGTATGGTCATTATTGTCTTTATCATTGTCTTAATCATGGGTGTTAAAATGGTATATAATAGTGAATCTACTCGTTACGTATTTTAAAACGGTAATAGCGAGGAAAGATTAAGCCCGTGAGATGGATCCACGTGATCCTGTATAATATATAGCCATCGATATAGTCAAGGGCATTGAGCTCCAATGGAACTAAGCAAAAGTGGAGGGGAGACATTGCTGGGAAGCGAAGCGACCGATTGGAATTAATGGAACGGGTGCATTTGGAGTGAAGAAATT
The DNA here is from genome assembly GCA_037951105.1 of Echinarachnius parma. NCBI lineage: Eukaryota > Metazoa > Echinodermata > Echinoidea > Clypeasteroida > Echinarachniidae > Echinarachnius > Echinarachnius parma. The sequence continues at coordinate 59,286 of JBAMJV010007935.1, read as the reverse complement.
AGTAAAAGAAGTTTGTCTTTACCTAGACATTTAGGACTACGTAGTGCAGCTATGCGCCTTTATAGCCTGCATGAAGGCGTCAAAATTATCTATAAAAGCGGGAGGCAGATTCAAGATCCTAAAAGGGCCCTTGGTATGATAAACGATTTACCATGCTAGGAAGTTTGTTAGGCCTATACGCGCTCTATGTCTTCTGAAATGCGGTGAGCGTCGATCCTCGCGCACGGGACTGAAAGTTTGCATAAGGCGCTATATTGGAAGGATTCTTCAAACTGATATAGGTGCGCTATTGCTAGTACTAGGGAACGACTGTTATGTTCTTGGTTATTATCGTTGATAATGATTATTATCACACATTAAATAAAACGTGATAATAATGAATGATATACATTGTAGACACATTTGGCTTCATGTCGGGTCGTCATTTTTTTTTTTTTTTTTTGCCAAACGATTGGTGGGGGGGGGGGGGGGGGGGGGGGCACGTGCCCCCCCCCCCGTGCCCCCCCCCCCCCCGTAGCTACGCCACTGGGTCTTATAATGTAGATTTAGAGAACAGGTAGCATTGCAGGCCTACAAATATCTGAAATGTTTCAACGTAGCTAAATAAACTGATACACTTTTTATAAAGTACAAATACTTCATAATTGTTTTCTAAAAGTTCGCTTTGGCAAAACGTATATCTGGCCGAACATGTGATGTCAAGTTTTCAATTAGGGTAGAAACCGATGTTAATAATTATACACGTGAAAACGAAAACACATTAGGTAAACATTATTTCAGTTTTCCTATAAAGTTAATTATCATTGCCACAAATGTTTCTCGGAATGTCCATACTTTCGCAAGAAGGTAGCTCTGGCGTCAAATTTCCATCGGCCCTGCACGATGACGTCGGACTTCCATTAAGCTCAAATCCGATGTCACATGCGAACGTACAGTTTGCTCCATAGGACACGCTCTTGTTCTGGATACAGGTGTTCTCCATGGAAAGTAGATTGGGCGGGAAACTAGGAACTGCGCACATAACGACTGGAACAGTAAAGAAAGCGTAGTAAACATTCAGGTATGAATCCACGACGCCATTGTATGTATATATTTTGAAAGATATTGAACTTGAAACTAATTGGATTCAAACTGAGCATACCCCGAACTATATACAAATAAGTTTTACTGAATTACAAGTTTGGTAACATACCCTTAACCAGAATGGACAACATATCCAGGACTACTTTGAACAGATTGGATAATACATTTCAACATATCTACTTTGAAATGGATACATGGATAGTTAAGTCGTTCACCGTGTACAATTTTACTTATTATAACCCTGTTTATGTAATATTGAACCCTACTCTTATACCTCCTGTTTTTCTTTAATGCATAATTATGTAGAGCTAAGTTCTTACTTTGGCATATCGGTAAGGATCCGGACAAGGTGCCGTCTTCGGTACAAACCAAAGAGTCATTTCCCCGCATGTTGAAGCCAATATCACAGATGAACGTGCACGAGGAGCCATATTCTATGGCAGCATCTGGTGAACACGTTGCCGAAGACAACGCCTCATCAAAAGCTGGTACGGGACATGTTATCACTAGGAAGAAACAGTTTCATTACAAACAACAACAAAAACGCTAACGATATTAAACACAACCTAAAGAGTACCCGATTTGTTACAAAACAAAATAATGTGGGTTTCACAAAAGTGTCCCATTCCTAATTGTCAAACATAAATGGTTTATTCATGCCATCTATATATAATACTAACTTATTTGAGCTTGTTTCTCCTTTACAAGAGGCCAACAAACTAGACTTTCACTTAATACGTCTTATTAGTGTGTAGTTTACACCGTATAGAAGTAACGAATACTTATAATTCATTTCGATAATATATAGGGATCCCGTATTCCATTTCGAAATTTGTAGTACTATGCGCTAGTTAATGGTTAACATGATGTGAGTGCTGGTATATAACCAATCAGATATTGGCCGACATATGTAAATGTTACTTCTTAAAAAAAAAAGATGCCCCTGGAAACATTCAAGCAATTGTACTTAAATTTAAAGAGCTCTTACCAGCAGCGGTTACAGTGAACGTGCAGTTGTAATTAGGGTGGTCGTTAATGGAGATGAATACATGAGTAGTGGAAGGGACTCGAACCGATGTCCCTATCGTAACATCTGATTCCACGGAGTACCTATCAGAGAGGGGCTGATTGGGCAGCTCCCATGATAGGTTCGTCGAAGGACCCGTCAGATCAAACGAGACAGACGTTGGACAAATAGGAGATGTCAGTTCTGAAATAAGAATAATTATAACATTAGAAGATATTGGTACGTGTGAACCGTATTGTCAACATTCAACATGCAAAGAATATAACATGTAACATTACATTGCAGATAGTTCGTATTTTATTGTTATTAGGGCGATAACATAAATACTATTTTTTGGTATTTGTTAGATGGTTTTCAAATAAAGCAAGACTAATAATCGTCACAATCTCTTACATCATAATGCAGAATATCAAACCATATTGGTTATAGGAATCTGATGGGTTCTGTATTAACGTTAATATGGGATTGCAAAATCTATTAAGGAACATAATATGGCTAAGTTAAATTCAACCAATTGTTTGTACCATGAATTCGAACGGAGAATGTACACTCCTCTTCCCGGCCATCCACCACGACTGATGTAGTTCCCTGCGGAAATGCAGTCCCGTTCCCGGGAGTGGTGGTCAACCCTTCCCCTACCGACGGCCAAGTGACTACTGCCATCTCGGATAGAGGATCTGCTATGGTTGTGATATCCATTGGGCAGTAGACTCGCGCTAAGGAAGAAAACAGAACCAAACAAAATCGCATTCGACTAATTGAAGGTGCACTGCTGCTGTAGTCAAACATTCTTTATTGACGTCTTGATTTTTCTTGAGTTGTTCCACTCGTGTATATTGTTATGTTTAAAGGGCAGTACACTGTACATGTACAAAAATATAAAAAAAGTAAAACAAGTCATCATCTAATGCTTTAATGTTGTACTTAATTCCAGGAAGGAGCCTAAAATAGGTCATTAAGTTTGGTTCCTCCCTCCTTACTGCGAATTAATTAATTTCATTGCCCGTATTGTTATATTTAATGTGATTTTGTTTTATACCTGTCATGGTCATGCATTGGTTTTACTTTTCTACTGTAGTATGTGTTTGCTTACGTTGTGGAAATTGAACAAAATAAAATGAAATGACTATACTGAGTACTGAGTAGTACTACCTCTGCAAGTTGGGAGCTGGAACGTGCGGTCATCCAGGTGACAGATGACCGTTTCCTGTCCGACCAGACTAAAGTGCTCTGCACAGGAGTACGAACAGTTGAATCCATGAAGTAAGGTCTCTCCAGACAGACAGTTCAAGGATACGGCAGACAGGTTCGGTGGGAAAGTCGGAACTGTGCAACTCACAACTGTTTGAAAAATAGCACAAAATATCAACTTCTTTATTCTACATGTAGTAAACAGGTTCGGTGGAAACGCGTAACCATGCTATTAACGACAGTTCGGAATGATTCGAAAAGAGAAATGTTACCTCCTCAAAAATAGATTATAATGTAACAATTATATATATCTGTATATTACGTTAAATAAGTAGTCCAATATGTGTTTTTATTACATACCTGTTATGCTGACCGTAAAGGTACAGGTTGCTTCATTTCCACCCCTATCTTGCACACGAATGGTTACCGATGTGTTCCCGATGTCGAAAATATTTCTTGGAAAATGATCCACACTGACGTTGTAACTTCCCGAATTGTCATCGACGAATGAAATACTCCATGCCACGTTGGCCGTGAATCGTCCCGGGTCCGTTGGATGAGTGATATCACTTGGACACGTTATCACTGGTGCCTCGCGATCTTGCAGACAAAACATAAAACCATTTGTCAATTTGTGACTGATATAGCCTACATGGATACGTGATGCTCTGCGATTGTGCTGATAATCTATACATTTATGCTGGATAGCAGGATTATTTTGCAATGTGGTTACAGGCCCGTAGCCAGGATTTTTCAAGGGTGAGGGGTGCGTTATTTACCAAACCGGGACCAAGACCAAACCCGAACGTGGCCGAGACCGAGACCACTGGTTAAGTTGTTGACCATGGTCGAGACCGATAAACAGTGGACCTTTCTGAATTATTTTTTTGTTGGGGGAGGGTGGGGGAGGTGCGTTCGCACCCAACGCACACCCCTGGTAATGGCCCCTGTGGTTATTTGAACTTCTTAAAGATCAAACTTAACTTAACGGTTAGGAATGACAGGTATTATAAAGTTAACCGAACCCATGAACTCTTGACACCATTTTCAATAAGGATGTCATAAGTAAACCATGTGGTACTATTATAATATAAGCCTAGCTATTATTCACAAAAACAAGTTAATGTACTACAATTAAAATGTATCTGTCGTCAAACTACAAATAATTTATATGTTTATGGACTCTGAAGTATCAATCCCTTTCCCTTATGTCAAGACATTGAGATGAATTATTACCTTCGGTTAACCCGTTACCTATTTGACAACAATTCACTCGAACTAAATAAACATGCCACCGGGTTTTTTGAAGTCAAATGCTTAATACCTTGGACTGTTACGTTAAACCGACATAAAGCTGTATTCCCTTGTTCGTCTACAGCATTCACACGGACTACAGTGATTCCTGGTGCAAAGGTATCCCCGGAAGAAGAATCCGAGGATATCGTGATACTCCCCGCATTGTCGGACACACTCGGATATGCCCAAGTCACCGTTGCGTAGTACATCCCCGTATCGGTTTCTGCGATGATGTCATCCGGACATGTAATCATGGGTGGCTCGAGGTCTGGAAATCAAAGAAAATAATTACAAAATTTATGTACGTTCCGGTGTACATTTTTTTTGTTTTTCCTTTCGGAAAAAATGTATTATGCTTGTAATTTTTTTTCATAACAAGACGCCACAGTTTAAAATGCTGTATACAATATATCGCCCATATATTTATTTCCAACCGGGCATAGCCACTTTATAAGTGCGTGTATCAATTCATCACAAATTATGAACATAAATCACACCAATATTGCAATGTTTTAGACATATCTTTTATACAGGGTGGCCACCAAAAAACGGAACGGGGCACTTCCCAAAATATAGTAACACATGTATTATGTTCGTCGGAAAGGGTGTCTTTTCAAATGAACAACGATACCAAGAACAGTCAATTCGGTCGTGTAGTTTTTGTTTTAGGGCGCTGTGAGTGACACCATGTCAGGTTCTCTTTTTGTCAATTTTTACCGATCCAGTGCTTGATAAATCGCACGTACCGCCTTTCATAGCGTTGACAACGCGCGCCATTGTTAGTGTGCACTCAGCCGTGTGCCGAGAGAATGGGCATGATCGTTCAATAGTATTGCGGGCAGGGAGTGCGGTTTAACTAGCAGTGACTAGGTACAAATTGAAAAAAGGGCACCTGACATGGTCTCACTCACAGCGTCCTAAAACAAAAACTACACGACCAAAATTACTGTTCTTGGTATTGTTTTTCATTGGAAAAGACACCCTATCCGATGGACATAAACAATTTGGTACTATATTTTGGGAAATGCCCCGTTCCGTTTTTTTGGGCCACCCTGTATTGTTTGATGTTCAAATAAAATAAAATCGTGAAAGGCTTTTGTGAGAACATTCACATGTTTCAAATACACCGCATAACCATAAAGACCCTTCCAAAATACATTCATGTCGGATGTATTGACATAACAATAGAGTGCAGAAGCAATAATGTCCAAATACCGAAAATCAAAGGAATAGGCTACGTATTGGCTGAGATATGCCCTTCCAAATTAATTTTACTTCAATGGGCAATCAGTGTTATAATGCATTGGTTCACAAATTTAGGAACCAGTGCACTATAACACTGATTGCCCATTGACCAAAAAAATCATTTGGATGGGTATATCTCAGCCAATACGTAACCTATTCCTTTGATTTTCGGTATTTGGACATTATTTGTTATGCTCTTTCTGAAAATGCAGTCTAAATTTGAAAATTCTAAAAAAAAAATGTTTATGACCTCATTTATGACATCACACTTCACCACTCTATGCACCTACCTTCCACGACAACGACAAAAGAACAGTTTGCTCTATTGCCACTTTCATCTTGCACAAAAATGACAACCTCTGTGCTCCCAGCATCGAACAACGTCCCAGACGCAGGGTCCGACACGACAGCGAATTTTCCAGAATTGTCTCCGACAGACGAAATACTCCATGTGACATTGGCCGTGTACTCTCCGGGTCGGTCTCCCGGGTCATGTCCTCTGGGCAGAGAATCACTGGTGGATCTAGGTCTATGGAACGAAATCAAACAAAACGCATTTGCTAATAATAATCAACCAGCACTATTCTCAAGTAGGTATTTTCTAATCATAATTGTACATCAAGAAATGTTGCAACAGAAGAGAACAGGTAAATAATTTGAATTGTGCGGAACACTTTAAGTGAGGAAGATTACCTTCGACAGTCACAGTAAATGAACATGTCGCCTCGTTGCCAGTCATGTCTGTAGCAACAAAGACCATTTCGTGGCTCCCGATCTCAAACGTGTTGGAGTTCTGGTTGGTGGTAACTGTGACTTCCAGCTGGGAATTGTCGGTCACGTTTGGAGTTGGTGCGGCAATGGAAGTGAAATTCCTTCCGGGTAAGGTTGGGGTCACGATATCTGCTGGACACTTGATTGATGGTGGCTCCGTGTCTGTAATATGTATTAAAAACTAACATCAGAACTACCTAAACATATCCATTGCACGTCTTGTCAAAATATCGAAATAAACATACACGATAGGAACTAAAATTTGGGCTAAATGTAATATTATTAACAATTTAAGTAAGAACATTCTTTATGGTATTGGCATGTTGATCTTAAGCTTTCAAAAGTGGGCCTTAACTGATGATCTACCCAGAAGCAAGGTGAAAAGAAGATCAAAGAAAAGAAAATGATTGGCCTTTCCATCATACATATTGTATAAAGTAGATATAATGTTTAAAAATCCAACAACGGTGTCAATAACGCACGAAAATGTCACAATAGTTTAATCGATAATGTGTACCTATGACGGTTACAGTAAAAGTGCAGTTCCCGACGTTCCCACTCGGATCACGTGCAAGTATGTACACAGTGGAGTTTCCTAGCGTAAAGACACTTCCGGGTGACGGGATCATATCAATCGCGATCACGTAACCAGAGTTGTCGGTAACGTCTGGTTGACGCCATGTCACGGTTGCACTGTTGTTACCGGGGTCTGTAGGCAGCACGATATCATCTGGGCACGGCACGATTGGAGCTTCCATATCTACAAGAGATGAAAACTAATTGTTATAGTGTTTCTACCATGATGTTGCAATCCGCTGCAAATATTAAGTAACAAGATACCTATAAAGTTATTAATTCAACTTGACCCGTTGCGGACTGGGTCCCACAGATTGATAAATCTTTTTCTTGGGTCTTTGGAATATATTAAGCATTATACCAACTTCATGGTTTTTTATTGATTAACGGAAATTATGATGTTAGTATTTACATGTATATTTGAATATTATGCATATGTGCGATGTTATAATTAATGTAGGGTGAAGCCGAGGAAGAAAGTGAACAGATTGATATCATGTGCGAACCTTGAACGTAGACTAGGAAAGAACATGAGTTCTCGTTGCCTGCCGCATCCACTGCTGTCAGAGACACCCCCTCCCGACCAAGAAAGAAGGTGCTGCCGTTGAAGTGGCTACTTCGCGTGGACGACACCCCTTCGTTGTCGTCAAGTAGGGGCGGAGGCCAAAACACCGAGGTCGAATTCACACCAAGGTCCGCTGGCAGAGTGATGTTTGGCGGGCACGCGATTGAAGGGGGTGTTGTATCTGGGCAGGACAAAACGAATTCATCAAATATACAAAATTATCGGAAACTTTTACGAGCAATATTACTTATTGCGGTGATTTTTTTTCCAAGTTTATGCATCCAGCTCCGATTTGTAGAATATGACATGCATCACTTTGATGATGCATTGCACATTCCGTAAGTTATTTCAATATATTCGGGTTTGTGTCAGGTTTATATCGCTTTTGACCTATCAAGCATTGATGACAGTTTCTGGGAAGAACCGTCACTAATAGGACCTTGTGGCTCATTTGCTAGACCACCGGTCTAGCTACTGGAAGTCTCGGAGTTTACTTTATATCAGCCCACATTTTACCATTATCCTGTTCTCATTAAATGTGGTGTCTCATTTAAGAAGTCAATCATCATTGAGACACATACGCCGAAGCCATACTTGCGTACCTTCACACCTTGGTAGTACCGATGAAAGAGTACCCGTTTGTCCACAATATACACTGTCGTTTCCTGACAAAGTATAACCCTCATCGCAAGCAAAGTTGCAGGTGATGTTGAAGTTGATGTACGTCATCTCATCGCAGATTTCTCGTGTGGAAATAAGTGCAGTCGGGAAGGGTGGAATCAGACATTGAACAACTGCAATTCGTAAAAGGGGGAAAACATTAGCAGCAGTGAATAATATTGTTAAAGGACAATGAAACTATGGCTTTCGGCTACTATTATCATCAAGAGGGTGAACAGACATTTGATTTGATACATGACTTGGCAATTTTGGCCTACTGGATCCCATGAAATCCTTCTGTGAACATACCAAAATTGTACTAATTGTTACGGCGGCAAAAGATGATGGGAGCGGCCATGTTCGTGTAACTACCCGACATGCTTCGCAAATTCTGACGTATGTGCGGATGGCCAAACAAAAAGATTTGCAGACTCATCAAAGCGTGTACAAGTATTCAAACAATGGTGAGGAATGCATCATTGATCGATCACATGCTAGTGGTGTCCGCAGATGGCGCCCTCCAGCGTTTGCTTGAAAAGTGGTGTACCCGATAGTGTTTGCACAAATTTCTTCCAAAGCAGACATCCGAGTCAGGGTATTGTTATGCGAAGTAAACAACCATATTACGATATATAAAGTAGGATAAAACACTATTCTAGAATTGCATTGGCCTATAATAAATAGTTGTCTTCAAGGCTGGACAGAAACGTACCTTCCATGCAAACAACATATGGATGAAGTATGAACAAGTCTATTCAGAATACAAATTTGATTGCCTTATTTGAAAAGGTCTTGAAAATGTAAATGTAGAATCCGCTGTCTTCTAAATGATATTTAGTAACGTTTCCTGTTTATCTTACATAACGATGCTTCAATGTATGAAGAGTAGGTTTGAAACACAAAAACATTTACAAACATTGGTATCCATTATGTACGTTTTGTTAGCAGGGCAGCTTTCTAAAGCCTACATTATTGTTCTTTGCGCTGGAGTAAGAAGTCTGTTCGTGTCTATTTCCCTTCACTGCCTCATATTCTTTTGTGTGATAAGTACGGTAGTCAGGTGGCAAAGATAGTTTTGAAGTTATTGTACAGTAACATTTTTCTTTAAACAGACAATTTGAATCATATATAGCATAACATAACGTTCAGTATACATTGACAAGTATGCACTTCGTGTGTGTTAAGCAAACGCGAGGCCACGAATCCTTCTGATCAACAACTATCTGTTGCTCCGACTACCCAATGCAATTGCTCATTATTTGTAATATCATTTAAATGTTCCTTATAACCTAATGTCACTGTGTAATGTGAAATGTTAACATTAATTTTAAAACTCCTAGACTCACCTCCACATGAGGGTAAATCACTAGAGAAGCTACCGTCTTCCCCACAGGTGACCATCGGATGCCCCGTTAAATTGAAGCCAGGTGCACACTCGAAAGTGCATGAATCGTTGTAAACGACTCTACCTCCTTCGATACAAGTTGGAGATGCAGATGCTGAAGTTGTCGATAGACGGGACGGGAACATGCGTGGCAGTAGACAGGTAACAACTGAAAGAAAATTAGGTAGTATAATTAGCTAACTGCAAACAAAACAGGCCTTTTGACAAAGCCTGGCGTCAGAATGGCAGAAGCGACGGCTGGAAGAATACTAGTGTGTACAAGACGAGTAGTTGTTGATATCTCGTGTGAAAGTCACCCTTGGCAGACTCCATCTTGTCAATCCGTTACGTGGCCTTTTCTAAACGCTAGTTAAAGAGCGGCGAGGACAGGTTTGTAAGAAACTCAAAATTAAACGAATGTAGTGTTAAGTAAAGATATTTTATTGCGATAAAGGCAAAAACTACAAGATGCAATATACAATGAGCATGTGAGGCATTGTAATAGTATAACAGGATGAGGAAGGTGACTTGCGGATCAGATAGTAGTTGTGAATATATCGTTAGCAAGTCAAGGTAAGGGTTTATGAATTAATTAAAAGTGATTTAAATACGACGATGAATGCAGTAAAATAATGAAATATAGTAATAATCACTTGTGTTTAATTACCATGGGTATCCTCTTCATGAATATTCTACTGGTTTGTTCATTGTCCACTCGATTCACACCTAAAATTACACGAGCACTTCCTGGGGAGCATTCACGTCAATACTACACTATAAGGTAGGTAAATGTTCGTATGTTGATCGGATTCGAATCCACAATCAATAAAGCACTCTACGAGGAGCATTTGATAAGCCATGCATTACCTTCACATGTAGGTAACTCATCAGAGAGTTCCCCAGACTCAAGACACGAAACGTTGCTGCTCCCGACGAGGTTATACCCAGTATCACATCCGAAGCGACACAATGTCTGGACCGTTACAGTGCTTGCGTTGCTACACTGCTCGGCAAGGTGGGGGAACTCATTATTCAACGTGTTGAGTGTCTGAAGAATCGGAGTGAAGGCTGGCAAATCGCATGTTATGGCTGAGAAAAAAAAGAATAACATTATTTCATTGTATAGCATATTTTTTACCATCTTTGTCTTCTTCTTCTTTTCTTTCCGTCTTACCGCTATTGCCATTTCAAGGACATTTTAATGGTTTAAAGAGGCCACGCCCTAGCGCTCCCTAACTCATAAGGAGGTTTACTTACTTTATATGAGCTGGATTTGAATTACCAGCAAAGTAAATGCATGTACATGACAATACAGGGTGGCCCCCAACAAACGGAATGGGGCACTTCCCAAAATATAGTAACAAAATGATTGTGTGATTTGTGTCCACCGGATAGAGTGTCCTTTCAAATGAAAAAACGATACCACAAGAACAGTCATTTTGGACGAGTAGTTTTTTGTTGTAGGACTTCTTAAGTGAGACCATGTCAGGTTCCCATTTTTGCAATTTTTTACCAAGTCACTGCCTGATAGATCGCACTTCCTGCCCGTCATATCATCGAGCAACTATGCCCATTCTCTCGGCACACAGCTGGATGCACACTAACAATGGCGCGCGTATTGCTCGTTGATTGACGCTATGACGGGCAGTAAGTGCGATTATCACGCACTGACTTGGTAAAAATTGATAGAAAAGGGAACCTGACATGGTGTCACTCAAAGGGCCCTAAAACAAAAACTACACTACCAAAATGACTATTCTTCGTATTGTGTTTCATTGGAAAAGACACCCTATCCGATGGACGTAATCATTTTGTTACTTTATTTTGGGAAGTGCCCCGTTCCGTTTTTTGGGGGGCCACCCTGTATATAAACAAGAATATCATCAGGATATCACACGTTTGATTTTGTTGTTGCGTTCTTGTAGTGTATTGACCTCGAGTATAGACAAGTCACACACAACAAAGTTAAGATACATAGATATTCAATAAAATGTTGTCTTACCATAAACGGAAACAGTGTAGCTGCAGTTGTATTCCGCGTGGTCAGATATTCTCAAACTTGCGTTGAAAACGGAAGGCGGCCTAACACCTGACAGGGAGACGCGAGATACGTTTGCCCAAAAAATGGGCGTTTCTCCTTCCACTGCCACATCCATTGGATAAAAGTTAAACGGTTGTGGAAGAAGTTCCCAACTAACGGTCAGCTCGTACGTCGGGACTTCGATTATTACATCGGTACACAGTGGCTGCACAAGTTCTGTAAACAAAATAAACAATAACATGGACTGTAATTCATGTGGTAAAAGTATAATGAACATATAAGACTATACGAATAAGAATTGGATTACACTTTGGGGGAAGCCAAATACTGATATTTCGCTTACTCTGACATTGAAGTATAGAATTCCTATCACGTCTGACCATAAATATATTTCCTCTTAGGTATCACTAATAATGGACATAATACAATGTTTTGAGACCACTATCATCTGCCCTGACCGACCACTTAAAGAGATCTAGTAACTTTGTTGACATGTGAAAAAAGTGATGAATGGTTGATGCAATGTATATTGTTGTTTTCTGATATGTCCACAGGGTATTGTGTACAAATTTCAAGTTAAATGGACGTTGCATGGCCGAGTAATGAGCAAAAATGCAAAGTGATATTCACTAACTCACTGCACTCACTTTGTACACGGTTTCAAAACTCCAACGGAGTTTTTATTATCTGAACACTTCAATCGTACATATCTTTGTAACCATGGTAACGAAAGGGAAATTTGTAAAAAAACGAAACCTGTCCCATGATTTAATTGTCAATACGAATACAACAAGGTATGAGGGAACCGCTAGAATTCAAATTGGATTTTTAGGATTTGGACAATGTTACTATGTCCCTTTAAGGCTGCCCTGTTTTCCAACGATTCCGCATGCTATGTCATCGGGGCGTAATTTAACCAAAGTTGGTTACGTAACCGTTGTTGTCTGCTGCTACGTCAGTGGTTTGGCTTCTATCAATAATTTTGCTGAATTTCAAGATACTCTGTGAGATACCAATATTAATCGACATACCTTTTTCCATGTAAATTGTTTGTTGTAAATGTCCTATATCTTCCAATGACACGGCGCCCATTTCGGCGCAATGGTAATATTACAAACTAAATCACATCTCTCTACTTCCGAACCTTCAACGTAGACAAAGAAGACACAGTCATCTTCCCGGCCATCAACCTTGACTGATGTTAATCCCTGCGGGAATGCAGTCCCGTTAGTGGGAGTTGTGGTCAATCCTTCCCCAACCGACGGCCAAGTGACTACTGCTGTCTCCGAGAATGTATCCGCTATGGTCGTGATGTTCCCTGGGCAGTAAACTCGAGCTAAAATTTAGGTAAGATATATAACAAAGACAATTTAGCTGGTTCGTAAGGGAATAGTTTGCGGCGCATAATGATATGAAGGTAGTTAATCTGAAAGGAGGATAACATTTTTATGAGCTACAATCGTGATAATTATGTATACATAATTATGTATACATTATGTATACATTTGTTGTTTGACTAAATCAATCATATAAAAGGCATGTTCTCTCTGTATACGTTTCATTATTATACCACTCATTCACATGCGCACCCATGCAATCTGCCCCACTCTCTCCCTCTCTCCAACGGCTCGTTCTAACTTTCGATCTATCTATCTATCTATCTATCTATCTATCTATCTATCTATCCATCTATCTATCTATCTATATCTCTATCTATCTATCTATCTTTATTTATCAATCGCTATCTTCCACTCTGCCACTCATTCGGAGATATAGATTAATCTTGTTACAGTAAATCTGTTTTTTTTTTTTTTTTCAGGTCAGGCCATTTTAAATTTTATATTGTGTATGTTTTTTTGTTTTTGTTTTCTTTTCATGTTGTATATGTGTAAGTTATGTAGGAAAGTCTTAATTCAATTTTATATATTCGGTGGCAGCATTAATAAGGCTATTTTGCTCTTTCTAGCTGTCTCCTCATTCTCATAATTGTATTTATCTGTTCTTAAACTTTTTAAATTTTGTTGTGATTTGTTAATGTTATTGTTTTTTATGAGATTTGAAATAAATGATCAATTCAATTCAAAATTCAAAATTCAATTCAATTCAATTCAATTCAATTCAAATTCAATTCATTCTATTTCAATCTCTAGGAAGTTATTAAAGACGACTTTCATCGAAGGCTAGCAAGTTATACCTGTGACCGTGACGGTGAAGTTGCAGGATCCAATGTTGCTGTTTGCATCTACTGCCGTGACATCTACAACGGTCATTCCGAGGCTGAAGTTTGACCCCGAAGATGGGTTAGCCGATATCAATATTTGTCCTCCTGAATTATCCGTTACAGAGGGTTGCAGCCACGTCACTTGGGCGAACGAACTACCGACATCCTGTAACTTAGCGCTGTCTCCTGGACAACTCACAATGGGTGCTTCCGAATCTATTCAGAGAATAAACAGCAGACGCGCAATTTCAAATTTAACGATTTTAAATCTGACGACTCAATAGAATAAAATAATTAAACAAAAATGTAAGGTGACCACTAGGGCGAGCTTAGACACGTTTAGAATTAACCTCGATAGAGTTCAACCAGAATGTTAACCTTAATGTTAACAGTAGGTTCATGATTAAAAGCATGTTGTCTTATCAACACTTTTCTGATGAATGAACATATTTACTTGCTTACCTAATACGGTAACATTGAAAGAACAGTTGACTGTATTCCCGCTGTCGTCGGTTACAAGAATTGTTACTGTCGTATTTCCAAAGGCAAACAGACTCCCAGAAGGGTGGTCCTGACTAACTTCGAAACTTCCAGAGTTGTCATCAACGAAAGGAATACTCCAGGTTACATTCCCCGTGTATAATCCAGGATCGGTCGATCGAACGGTATCATCGGGACAGGTAATAACCGGCACTTCCAGATCTGAAAAAGTGCACAATCATTGTACAAATTAATCTTAAAGGGATGACTGTAAACTCCACGAAAAAAACTTGGAGCTTCCTCGTTTCTCTTATACCGTGTTGTTCAGCTTATGGTAAGAGAAGAATAAAATAGGGTTAGATTTTTTCAAATGCCCCTTTAGTATGACGATATATATATCATTCAGCTCAAGAGCGTTAATGAACGGTCATAAACCTCATAGACGTCACACAGTAATTTGTTGTAAAAAGCTGTAAAAGCTTGTAAAAAGCTTTTTTAACCAGGAAAGCAGTGTTCGTTTTCAATGAAACTTTCACACATCATTTGGACATATCTTACAATGATTTTGGTACAGGATTGAAGTCTCAAATGCCATTTTGGGCAATATCTGAAACTGTACAGGTGCACTTTTAATATGATCATTACGACCAGGAACAATGCTATCTTGTTTAAATATTGATGTCAAATCATCCTGTAAGAAATTCAGAATACCCAGACATTTAATAAAACATCAAGTGTACGAAACAATAGAGATATATTCATCCCTTCAATTACTAAAATGTTACATAATTACCCACGAACGGAATATACTCAGACATAACAGAAAAAGTATAACCATTTAAAAAAGGATGCCCGCAAAGCTGGTTGAAATCCAATTTTGATATGGAATTCATATCTTACCTATAACAGTAATGATAAACAAGCAACTGTCCATATTCCCGTCTCCATCGTAGGCATTGATGGTTACTGTTGTGTTTCCAAAGTCAAAGGCACTCCCAGACGCGTAGTCTGAGACGACTGTGACGTTCCCCGAATTGTCATCAACAGAAGGAGCATCCCATGTGGCATTAGCGGTGAACACTCCAGGATCGGTTGGCAGCACAGTATCACTTGGACACATGATTCGTGGATCCTCTTCATCTGAAAAAGGAACAAAGAAATCAAACACATAACTATCAACATAAATGTTGTCATTTAGACATTAAAGGAATATCACACTTTTCTAGTCATTGTGGAATTGTAGGAATAACTAAATCTTATCAAACTGCGTGTTTTCCTCTAAACAACCTGAACAGCTAAACAACAAAGAAACAGTTACAGGAGTTCCTCTGATATGTCTTTACAAGTAGTAAAACTACTTTAATGAACCGTGATTTGCCTACCTATTACGGAAATGTCGAACGAACACTCAGCCGAATTTCCACTTTCGTCGGTCGCTTGAACTGTCACCGTCGTGTTCCCGACGGCAAAGGCACTCCCGGGGTCGTAGCTTGAAACGACGTTGAAACTTCCGGAATTGTCGTCGACGAATGGAAGGGTCCAAGATACATTAGCAGTGTAAAACCCAGGGTCAGTTGGTCGAACCCTATTGTCAGGGCACGTGATACTTGGGACTTCGAGATCTGACAAAAATACAGTAACAAACAAACAAGTAGCATGTTTACGTGATGATGTTTCATCAGCTTTTCATGGTGTCTTCAAAGGATGAAATGAAATCTGCCACAGTAACAATGTGTAATTATTCATAATGTTTACTTTGCAACATATATAATTATGTAAATTAGCCCACATTTACGTTTAGATGATACTTAGATGTTTTGTTCAAAATGGTAAAGTATTGCAGTTTATGGCTAATAATAATCTACGGAATGCATTAGTGTTTGTATGATCATAGTTGAACAGTAGCATAAAAAGCTTACCAATTACAGTAACATCAAACGAACAGTTGGCCGCATTTTCACTATTGTCGACTACGTGAATGGTTACCGTCGTATTTCCAAAGGGAAATAGACTCCCAGATGTATGGTCCTGACTAACTTCGAAACTTCCAGAGTTGTCATCAACGAAAGGAATACTCCACGTTACATTCGCCGTGTATAATCCAGGATCGGTTGATCGAACGGTAACATCGGGGCAGGTAATAACCGGCACCTCACGATCTGAAAAGTACACGACAATTGAATAAGTTAGCCTAATGATTAACATTACCATGAATAATAAATCATTATTGTTTGAATATTTGTGTCAATTATGTTAGAAGAAATGCAGAATGCAATATAATCAAATTAATATTCTAATGTACAAAACAATACAAACGTTCATGAAGTAAAAACTGAATAAGATATACATTTGATTTTTAAAACTTTAATCACCCAGAAGGGGAATATACTCAGTCATGTCAGAAAAGAAAAAGTTTTATTCAATATTATACAGATGTTAACTGGTGGTAGGGGAATATCATGGAATGTTCGTCTCCGAAAGATTTGAAATAATATTGAGGGAGGATATTAAGTCGATTATTGTCTTCACGAAATAGCATTTTGAGTCCCGATAGAACATTCCATTATATTTACCAACAACAAAGTTATTTTACATGTTATATTATTTAGCTTTGTCTGTAGGTATAATTATAATTTAATCATTACCATTCAATCAGCTGAGCTGAATACAAATTGGGGTTTTCCGAAGTGATATGGAAATCATTAAACAGTCATAATAGAAAAAAAACTACGCTGTACAAATCGAGTACACGCAGGCATCTGTAAAATGTCATACACGAGTGTAACAAGAGTGTACCCTTAACCCCGCCTGAAGTAGATGACATGTCAAGAATGCAGTACAGAAGATACAAGTCACTTTTATCCTGTATCTATTTTAGCGTTGAACAAACAGTTGCAATCGATAGCATTGCCAGAAAATTCTTATAGATGTGCATGACAAATCTCTCATATCGATCAATCGCCACTCTGAGGGTGTAATATAACAGTTATGCGGCTAACATATTGAAACAAGTTGACATCACATGACTTAGTTTATCCAATAAATGACTCGTATTTGACCAAGTCAGATAACAGAACCCTTTAAGTACGAATGCTCGAAAAGCTTTTTGAAATCCAAACTTAATATGGTGATATGGAAATCATATCTTACCTGTAACAGTAACGACAAACGAGCAACTGTCCATATTCCCGATTCCATCGTAGGCACTGATGGTGACCGTTGTGTTTCCAAAGTCAAAGGCACTCCCGGACGCGTAGTCAGAGACGACTGTGACGTTCCCCGAATTGTCATCAACAGAAGGAGAATCCCATGTGGCATTAGCGGTGAACACTCCAGGATCGGTTGGCAGCACAGTATCACTTGGACACATGATTCGTGGATCCTCTCCATCTGAAAAAAATAAAAATAAATCAAACACATAACTATCAACATAAATATTGTCATTTAGACATTAAAGGGAATGTCACACCTTTCTATTCATTGTTGAATTGTAGGAATAATTAAATCTTATCAAACTGCGTTTTTTCTCTAAACAACCTGTACAGCTAAACAGCAAAGAAACAGTTAGAGGAGTTCCCTTAATATGTCTTTAAAAGTAGTAAAACTACTTGAATGAACCATGATTTGCCTACCTATTACGGAAATGTCGAACGAACACTCAGCCGAATTTCCACTTTCGTCGGTCGCTTGAACTGTCACCGTCGTGTTCCCGACGGCGAAGGCACTCCCGGGTTCGTAGCTTGAAACGACGTTGAAACTTCCGGAATTGTCGTCGACGAATGGAAGGGTCCAAGATACATTAGCAGTGTAAAACCCAGGGTCAGTTCGTCGAACCGTATTATCAGGGCACGTGATACGTGGGACTTCGAGATCTGAAAAAGAATACAGTAACAAACAAGTAGCATTTTTACGTGATGATGTTTCATCAGCTTTTCATGGTGTCTTCAAAAGGATGAAATGAATCTGCCACAGTAACGATGTGTAATTATTCATAATGTTTACTTTGCAACATTTATGATTGTGTAAATTTACCCACATTTACGTTTAGATGATACTTAGATATTTTGTTCAAAATGGTAAAGTATTGCAGTTTATGGCTATTAATGATCTACGGAATGCATTAGTGTTTGTATGATCATAGTTGAACAGTAGCATAAAAAGCTTACCAATTACAGTAACATCAAACGAACAGTTGGCCGCATTTCCACTATCGTCGACTACGTGAATTGTTACTGTCGTATTTCCAAAGGCAAACAGACTCCCAGAAGGGTGGTCCTGACTAACTGTGAAACCTTCAGAATTGTCATCAACGAAAGGAATACTCCAGGTTACATTCGCCGTGTATAATCTAGGATCAGTTGATCGAACGGTATTATCGGGGCAGGTAATAACCGGCACCTCACGATCTGAAAAGTACACCACAATTGAATAAATTAGCCTCATGATTAACATGATCATGGAAAATGAATCATTGTTCAAATAGTTGTGTCACATAACTTTATAAGAAATGCAGAATGCTTTATAATGAAACATTTAGGTATATATGTGAAATAATGAAAACATAAACATGAATTACAATTCAACGCTAAGATATGAATACGATTTTGAAAACTATGTAATTACTATATGAGGGGAATATACTCAATCATGTTAGAAAAGATAAGATTTTATTCTAAATCATAAAGATTTTAACTGGTGAGGAATCCTGAGGGAACATTCCATGATGTTCCCCGACAACAAATTTATTTAATTTGTTATGTTATTTGACCTTGTCAATAGATTTTAACATTTAAGCAGCTGAGCTGAATACAAATTATGGCTTTCCGAAGGGATATGGATATCATTGTCAGTCGTAATAGAAAAAACTGCGCTGTACATATCGAGTACACGCAGGCATTTGAAAAAATTCAAATGCGAGTGTATCAAGTCGAGTAGATGACATCTCAAGAATGTAGTAAACAAGCTTGTAACTTTCATCATGTGTCTATTCCAGCGGTGAACATAACACTTGCAATCGATAGCATCGCTAGAAAATTCTCACAGATGTTCATGGACATTCTCTAATATCGACCAATCGCCGCACTTAGGGTTTGATATAATAGTTAGGTGGCGAACATACTAAATAAGGGGACACCACATGACTGAGTTTAGCCAATCCGCAATGAATAGTATGTCAGATAACATTTACGTACGAATGCCCGAAGAGCTTTTTTAAAATCCAAACTTGATATGGTGATATGGAAATCATATCTTACCTATAACAGAAATGACAAACGAGCAACTGTCCATATTCCCGATTCCATCGTAAGCACTGATGGTTACCGTTGTGTTTCCAAAGTCAAAGGCACTTCCAGACGCGTAGTCTGAGACGGCTGTGACGTTTCCCGAATTGTCTTCAACAGAAGGAGCATCCCACGTGGCATTAGCGGTGAACAGTCCAGGATCGGTTGGCAGCACAGTATCACTTGGACACATGATTCGTGGATCCTCGCCATCTGAAAAGAAACAAAGAAATCAAACACATAACTATCTACATTAAAATTGTCATTTAAACATTACAGGGAATATCATACTTTTGTAGTCATTGTGGAATTGTAACAATAACAAAATCTGATCAAACTGCGTTGTTGTTTGTTTTTATTCCAAACAACCTGAACAGCTAAACAACTTAGAACTGTTAGGGGGTCCTCTGATATGTCTTTAAAAGTAGTAAAACTACTTGAATGAACCATGATTTGCTTACCTATTACGGAAATGTCGAACGAACACTCAGCAGAATTTCCACTTTCGTCGGTCGCTTGAACTGTCACCGTCGTGTTCCCGACGTCGAAGGCACTCCCGGGTTCGTAGCTTGAAACGACGCTGAAACTTCCAGAATTGTCGTCGACGAATGGAAGGGTCCAAGATACATTAGCAGTGTAAAACCCAGGGTCAGTTGGTCGAACCATATCATCAGGGCACGTGATACGTGGGACTTCGAGATCTGAAAGTACACAATAACAAACAAACAATATTTCATCAGCACCGTCCATAATGCCTTTATCATGTTTATAGGATGAAGTGAAATCTGCCATAGGAAAAATGTGTAATTAGTCATACTGTTTACTATATACACTGTAACACAGAAAAGTGTAGCAATCATTTCTCATTTAAGAATGAAATAATCATGTGACGTCTGAATTCGTATGCAAAGATGATTTCTCTCCCTTCCTCTCCAAGCACCAGCGTCCATATTTCCACCTTGCTCACATCGCACATTCATGCTTACATGGCAAATGCTACAATCATGAACTTAAAAGGGGTTTGCTCTAGTTTAATAAATTATTGGAATGCCGACATTACAGTATCACTTGGGCACATGATTCGTGGATCCTCGCCATCTGAAAAGAAACAAAGAAATCAAACACATAACTATCAACATTAAAATTGTAATTTAAACATTAAAAGGAATATCATACTTTTGTAGTCATTGTTGAATTGTAAGAATAACAAAATCTTATCAAACTGCGATTTTTATTTTTTTTTTATTCCAAACAACCTGAACAGCTAAACAACTTAGAACTGTTAGGGGGTCCTCTGATATGTCTTTAAAAATAGTAAAACTAATTTAACGGACCATGATTTGCCTACCTATTACGGAAATGTCGAACGAACACTCAGCAGAATTTCCACTTTCGTCGGTCGCTTGAACTGTCACCGTCGTGTTCCCGACGTCGAAGGCACTCCCAGGTTCGTAGCTTAAAACGACGCTGAAACTTCCAGAATTGTCGTCGACGAAAGGAAGGGTCCAAGAAACATTAGCAGAGTAAAACCCAGGGTCAGTTGATCGAACCATATCATCAGGGCACGTGATACGTGGAACTTCGAGATCTGAAAGTACACAATAACAAACAATATTTTCATCAGCACCATCCATGATGTCTTTATAGGATGAAGTGAAATCTGCCATAGGAAAAATGTGTAATTAGTCATGTTTACTATATACACTGTAACACAGAAAAGTGTAGCAATCATTTCTCATTTACGTTAAGTATTTACTTTTTATTTTTTATTTTATCTTATAGATTGACCGATTGGTAAAGTATGGCAGTGAATGGTACAAGTCAATGTTTAAACAGCTTGTTTCACTTTCAATAAATTTGTAGGAGCACCGTTTAAATGTATAATAAGCAGCTTACCTATTACAATAACATCAAACGAACAGTTAGCCGTGTTTCCACTGTCGTCGACTACGTGAATTGTTACTGTCGTATTTCCAAATGGGAATAGACTCCCAGATGTCTGGTCCTGACTAACTTCAAAACCTCCAGAATTGTCACCAACGAAAGGAATACTCCAGGTTATATTCGCCGTGTATACTCCGGGGTCAGCTGATCGAACGGTATCATTCGGACAAACTACTTGAGGGCGCTCCATATCTGAAAATAAACAAACAAATAAGGCCTTAACATTTTACAATGATATTACAATACATTTCAGTACATGTAATGAATGTCTCTTTCTTTCATTAAATTAAGAAAAGTCAGAAAAGTAGGAGGCTTAAAATGGTTGATTTGTTGATTTACAGAATAAGTAATATCATCACATCCTGATGATATAATTCCTTCAAACAAAATGTGAAAAGGATTTCACGTTCAATTATGATGTTGGAAGAATTGTTATGTATCTTTACCTATCACTCTTACACCAAATGTTATCAAACAATTGGCCTCATTTCATCATCATCGTATGCACGAACATTAACCACACTGTCTCCGACGACATATAAAGAACCCGATTGGTGATCAGACACGACGGAGACGTTTCCTGAATTGTCACCAAAGAAAGGTAGATTCCACGTCACGTGGGCGGCGGGAAATTTGGAGTCTGTCTCTCGAACTATGTCATTAGCGTCTTTTCGCTCTGCGACGCAAGTGCGGCTACGGGGGATTTAAATTAGCTTTGATCGTCCCCGTACTCTGGCTACCGTCGCGATCTATTTGCAGTTTCGCAGTGAAGAATACGCGGAACGCCTCCTTGCTCGAGTGACATAGCGCGCTGATTGGCTGACCCCGCTGACCTCTGGCTGACCCATTGAAGTAAGGGTTATACCGCCACCGATCTACACCGCTCCGTAGTCGGTGTACAGACAACGCTATTTCGGCCAACTACCGTCGTAGGTTTGGACGATACGCGGACATTTTCGGTCTGAGTGCGACCCCCCGCTAAGATTAGCGTTGTAGAACAACATGCGTCGCCGTGCGAAAAGACGCTAATGGGACAGGTAATACGCGGGTCCTCGCAATATACACGCATGTCAACAGAGAGTATGTTCTAGCATCACTAATGACATTTTTATCTTTCACTGCTCTTCTTGTAAGTAGACATCGATATGAACTTTGTGTCATGTTAAATCCATGAACCTGAATGTGAACGTTCTTCTATATGTACATTTGAGAGAATACTGATGATTTAGCTGCCAACACATTCTGCTAGCCAGTATGCGTAATATCAGAAAAGGCAATACATGTTCATAAAATCTTTATAGCCGTTATACCGTCATGAATAAAACATAGTGATTAGCTTACCTATCACGGAAATATTGAACGAACACTCTGCTGAATTTTCACTGTCATCGTATACTTGAATTGTGACCGTCGTGATTCCAACGTCAAAAGAATTCCCAGACGCATGGCTCGGAACGACTGCAAAGCTTCCAGAATTGTCATCAACAGAAGGAATATTCCAAGTAACATTGGAAGTGTACACTCCTGGATCAGTCGATGCGACGATGCTGTCTGGACAAACTACATTTGGAGCTTCACGATCTGGAAAAGACAAACACAATAATGTTTATTAAGACTTCGAATTGTTCAAATCGAGTCATTAGAACGTCACATAATATCATTACACTATACGATTAATTGTTCCACTTCGTGTTCTAAAGAATGTATAGTCGGTTTGCGATTGCACCTTGTAATAAGTGAGGATTGGTGAGTCCTGACAAGGACTGTTACTAGTCTTTCTTGATTAGGAAAATGGAATGTGGTAGTCCTGGAAAGGAATGTTGGTATTAGTTAATATTGAGCTTGCAGTTCTAAAGGTAAAAGGATGGGTGGTAGGATCCCTGTAAGATGGGCTCAACGTTTCGAACAGGTTGGCTGTCCGTCGCCAGGAATGAGTGTTACTAGTCTGTTTAGAATTCAGTATTAAGATGCGGACTGCAATCACAAATTTTCAATGTCTTCTAAAATAAACATTTATCATGTTATGTATGCCTTATTGGTGTAATGATATGAGAGTAATGAGACACTAAATGTTTACCTTCGATGTTTATATGAAACGAACACGACTCGTGATTCCCGGCATCATCATATGCTGTCAGTGAAACCTCCTGCAAGCCGATATAGAAATCGCTTCCGTTGCTGCGACTGCTGTCAATGTGGGTTACTCCCACGTTATCACTAACTTCGGGATGTGACCACGTGACAGCACTATGGTTACTTCCCTGGGCCGTTGCATATGTTGAATTTAGAGGACACAAGATAATAGGTGAGGACGTATCTGTGGAGAGAAAACGAAACATTACACAAATTTAGTCTATGGATTACATTTATTTTAAATCCTTGAGTGCCAAGCTCACATTATTTGCGAATTAAAATGCACACAAATGCCATAGAGCATTAAAATCCCTTACACTTGTTAAAGACGTTATTGTGTTTTAAATAAGTCCTACACGAATCAGTGACGGTGAGTTCGGACAGATTTTCACGTTTTAAAACATAAGTAATCTAGATTAACTCCACCACATGCGGGATGAAATTGCTTCGGCCTATGATAACCTTACATCCCATGTGTAATGCGGGTGCATGCATGAACGATATTCAATATACTACGCAAACTCTATCATGAGTGGTTCTTGAAGAAACATAATTTGGTTGACTATTTTGGCATAAACATATAAAGCCCTGTGAACGTTGAACTTTGACATCATGACTTTCTAAATCGTATCCGTTTAGTAGTTCATGACGATAAAATACAGATACCAAGTTTGATATAAATCTGTCAACCTTTTCCTAAGCTACCGCAATGAACATAGCGAGTGCGAAGGGACGGATGGATAACATCACGGCCATTATTGTGCCAAATGAACAAAAAAAAGGATGACAAAATAATACAGAAATGTTGTGAAAAGGCAATATTTTACCATTTTCACATCCTTTTATGCTGACAATATATTTCACTTCATGGTGTTCATTCCAGTTGCCATATAACAATATTAATAGCTACACAGAGTAAATAATGTTTACTCAAGTATATAAGAACATGAACTACACGTCACAGATACCATGTGGATGCACTTTAATGCCTTATCTTGCTAACAAGCTAACCAATAATGCTACAAAAACTCACCTTATGTTAATCAAATACGAACTTTTCAATAATAGCCGTAAGCTCCGATAAACATATAGTTAAGATTTATAGTATGCCATACCTTGATAGACTATACTCCACACACTCGCGGCCTTTTCATCAAATCAAGAAGTCAGTTCGTTACGCAATTATTTTGAATTCTATAGAACATAACGTGCAAATGCTGTAAATTTGAAAACTTACCACGACAAAACGGAACATCAGATGACAGAGCTGCGGTCGGTCCACAAGTCACCGTATCGTTGCCTACCATGGTGTGCCCAATGTCGCAGATAAAGTTGCAGGACTCGGTATAGTTGATGTAGATGCGCTCCTGGCAAGCGTCGTTCAGTGATATGAGTGCAGCAGGGAACACTGGCAAAAGGCACTGTAGGACTGTACAAATAGTGGACAAAACGCAGTACAAATTTATGAACAAGAATAATATGTCTGAATAACTGTAAAATATGGATAATTGTTCGATTATCAAAAGTATGATATGTATAGTAAGCAAGATTGTCTAGTTCATTGTTACTGTTAATGTAGATCCGATCATGGCCATCGTCTTTCCGTAATATGAGTGCAGATAGGAACACTGGCTGTAGGCACTGTACGACTGTAACAAACGTTGACTAAGCGCAGTACGGATTTATGAATAAGAAAAAAAGAAAGAATGTCTGCATTGAATAACGATAATTGTAATATAATCAAAACTAGACATGTAGACGATCTATAATAGTACGCAATATTTTTTTAATTAGTTGATGTAGATGCGCTCAGGGCAATAGTCGTTCAGTGATATGAATGCAGATGGGAGCACTGACATTAGGCACTGTACGACTGTAAGAAATTGAGGGGGAAAAACGCAGTACGAATTAAAACAAATAAGAATCATGTTATGCCTACATTAAATAAGCAAAACTAGATAATCTATACTCTACGCAATCGTTTGTTATTATCAGTTGATGTAGATGCGCTCATGGCAAGAGTGATATGAGTGCAGAGGGGAAGACTTGCAAAATTCACTACGAATTCCCCCAAAAGTGGAGCAAAGACAGTCAAAAAGACGACAGCACGCAGTACAGATTCATGTAAAGAAAATATAATGCCTATATTGAATACTGATCGAAGCTAGATTATCTATTCTAAGCCCAATAAGCTATTTTGTTGATAAGTTGATGTAGATCTGCTCCTGGCATGCGTTGTTAAATGAGCTTTTATTTAAATTTAAAGAATGGCAGACGGGACCAATCGACTGCCAATCAAATGTGGACACAACTCGGTATTAAATTTTGCAACAATGCGATATTAAAACCAATGAATGTGTATAATTATCATCGCATAATCTATAAAGTTGTCCCTTGCAAATTATTCGTGATTCGTTAAGCTGCCAAACACTTACTTCCACATGTTGGTAGGTCACTGGACAGACTACCGTCTTCTACACACGTGACGGTAGAGTTCCCAGTGCTGTTATACCCTGGTTCGCACTTGAAAGAGCATGTGGTATTGTACACTAGTGTTACGCCTTCCGTGCAGTTTGTCGCTGAATTTGGCATTGGTGATGGCGCCAGATAAGACGGAAACATCAACGGGAGATCACACGTCACAACTGAAATAAATAATGTCATCAACAAACCGATTAGTCATCTTTGAAGGTTTCCATGGTAAATGAGTGTATATAGAAGACGTGTAATATAAGGTACACCTTGTTGAAAATTCTTTCTAGGAACATTGGACGAGTGGAGACCCACTAATCGCTCAATTGCCCACTAATTTATACAATTAATCAATATCTTTTTATTTGATATGTTATTTGAGAATAGTGAATACTTTCATATTTCAAAAAGGGGTTCAAATAACATGTTTACGTCAACCATCAGCTAAGATTTTATTATTATATTAAACAAATTATTTATGTTAGGAGTTCTCCGTCGCAAATACGTTATGCTACATCCTCATCTATCGGGTCTCATTTTTCGCTTTATTCATGATTAGTATAATTTATTTGGAAATGCTAGTGCACTTAACAAAACAAAAATCTAACATTTACCTTCACAAGTTGGTAGGTTGTCTGATAGTCCATTACTCTCACAAGTTATGTTCTCATTTCCTATCAGGTCGAGGCCGACGTCGCAACCAAACCGGCAGGTCGTCCTTGCAGTTATGTTGGTTCCATTGGTACATTGCTCAAGCAAGTTTGGAAATTCCCTGTTCGTTGCAGATATTGGGTAGAGATGCGCCGACGGCAACTCAGGTATGACGCACATTGCAGCTGGAAAATACATTATTTACACGTAAAAAAAATAATAATAATTACCATTTAAAACGTGAAACAATCAACTTTAATGAATTTAGTCCGGTTTTCCAAATGTAACTAACACATGCAGTTAATATGATGTTTAGAAAAAGAGCGATATTTTTTAGCGATATTGACGAACATATCAAGTTACTTTTTAATATTTCTGTGTGTTGATATCTTTTCCTTGGGGTTAAGTTGAATGCATACCAATAATGTCAAAGCCAAATAAACGATAACAAACAAAACAGCTGGAAACACACAGGGAAAGTATAGCACAAATCAAAAGCATTGCCCGGATAATGATATTGAATATCATTTTCAGGCACAACTTGAACCCGATATATTCACTTACAAAATAAATAGATATTACGAGTTTCAGGTTACTATCAATCGTCCATTCCAAAAGCACAACCCACAAAATAATTAGCACTATGAATGGACACATATACCTGATATTGTCCAAATTTATATTCAAGGTCAGTAGCTTAGGGTTAGTTTGGCTCTTTTTCGATGACAAAAGTCACATTCAGTAAAACCAGACCTTGAAATTTCAACCTTCCTTACCATTAACTGAAAAGGAGAAACTACAGTTGTATTCCTCATGATCAGTGATGAATATGGTGGCATGGGTGACCGATGGGTTGGAAGTAAAGTTGAAGGTGTATTCAGTGCCCTCGAACACAGGAAATCCCGATCCGTCATCAACAAGAACCTCAAGACGGTGTAGAGAAATCGGTTGGTCTGGAATAGTCCATGGTAGACTTCCCAAGTACACGTCCGTTTCCAAATGAACATTCCTGCAGACCGGCTGCACCAGTTCTGTATGGTTCGACATTCATAAGCAAGGATCAAGAGTATAAGCGACGCTGATATAAATTAATTAAAACATTAAAGTAAATATTGATCTGAAACGTTACACCATATGCATGGGGATGAAGATAGGTGTACTGATCGACAATTAAACATATCCCTATATATCCTACATACACAAACTAGATCTTAACATTTGGCCTAGATATGACGGCATAAACTGCACACATTGGTCGGAACTTTGGCATGTTTGGTAATAATAATACATTAAATTGTTATGGCGCATTATAATGCACTATACATTCCCTACGCGCGTTACATAATAACACATTTACACAATACAAACATAAATAAAATCAATATAAAGGCAAACATTTATACATAGATAAATAACACATAAAGATATGTCTTCAGAGCTTGCTTAAATGAGTTACTTGAGGGTATTTGTCGAATTTCGAGTGGTAGTGCATTCCAAAGTGTTCCAAAATTTAGTTGGTAACTAAATAAACGGTGACCTTTTGTTGGCGACGTACTGTTAAATATCAACGTCTAGAATTGTGTGTGGTACCACACATTGTGTGTGTTGCCATAATGTCAAGGGCCATTTGATGGCAAATTGACAAAATGACTTACCTTCAACATAAAGAATGAGACGCATTTCCGGTTCTTTACAGTGGTCATCCCTACGTCGAATAAAAGCCTGTTTACACGCAGCGTGGCAAGACTATTGCTTACGACACAATAACTTTCACAATTTACATCAAGTCAACGCATTAAGGAATTTAATTTCATAGCAGTGCACATTTAACATTCATCTTGAGCGTAGAAAAAAAACGACCTTTTCAATTCCGTTTAGTGAGATTCGCGCAGCAGATCAAAGTAGGGGAGAGGGTTTAACCATCCTCAATTCTGTTTAGTTGCATCAACATCATTACCGTGTCACAGTACCCTTTACCAATTTATGGAGGGGTTATCAACATTATAGCTCTTGAAATATAACTTGCCTTCAACGTTAACGTAGAAAGAGCACTCATCCTCCCTTCCATTCACCGAGACTCGGGTCACGCCCTGGTCGAACAACGACCCGTTAGGAGGGGTCGTGGTGAGGCCATCACCTATTGACGGCCACGTTACCGTTGCCCTGTACGAGAATGCGTCTGTGGCAGTGGATATGTTGGCTGGGCAGTAAACCCGAGCTGATCAGCGCATGTCAAAGTAATTAAAGGACATTGTTATTAACATCACACTATTGAAAGAGCATCCACATCATTTGGTTCACGCATCAATCTGACAATTCACGTATATAATATAATTTATTTGCCTCAGTGTAAGTCGAATTTTGCTTTCTAAAAAGTTTGTTCATGTTATTTCCTGTCATTTACTATGAATTTATGGTTATCTGATCAAAGAGATAAATAAGAGGTAAGAACGGCATATTAACCTGTTATGTTAACGTTAAATGTACAGAAACCAATATTCCCGCTGTCATCTGCAGAAGTTACGTTGACGACTGCCACTCCAAGACTAAAGTTTGTTCCACTGGTAGGATTTGAAGATGGAGGTGACGCACTGCCAGAGTTATCAGTAACCGTGGCAACTGACCACGACACCACAGCGAACGGACTGTCAACGTCTTGATGTTGCATAACATCACCTGGACACGTCACGTTTGGTGATTCTAAATCTATTTCGGAAGGTGTAGTGGGAGGGAGAGGGAAATAGACAACATAAACAATGAAACGGATTTAAAGTGATACTTGTAAAATGTCAGATATTGCACAAAATGACATTTGAGACTTCAATCCTACCTCAATATCATTGTAAAATACAATTGAAAGATTTGTGAAAGTTTGAAAGAAAACGAACACTGTTTACCTAGTGAAAAAAACGAATATTGAGTTCATATTTTATCACCGAATACTGATGGCCTGTAATGGATTTGTAGCAGTCACAATCAGCCGTTGACGATATCCGCACTCGTGTATGTTTACTGTACAGAATTCATGGAATTTGCGCACGTACGTTGGATCAAAGTTCAGTAGCGTCTGGAATGTTTCCCACGCGTGCTAGCTCGGACATTGCGTTAATCAACGTGTTTCAAATAATGATTTTCAATGATAATTATCTTCATACTAAAGGGACATTTGAAAAAATCCAACCCTATTTTATTCTTCTCTTACCATAAGCTAAACAACACGGTAGAAGAGAAACGAGGAAGCTCCAAGTAATTTTTGTGGATTTGGACACTTTACAGGTATGACTTTAAATGTAGTGTTTCTATCCCTGCTTTTAAAATGTAATGATATCATTTAATGCGTAGTATTATGAAATTATGATTTCCTAACATCACGTAGATTATCGCACAATAATACAACATTAAATCTTACACTATCGTACCACTAGATTTATAATTTTTTTAAATTTTATTATCAAACAAGTCATAAGATGCATATCCCAGATGCTAAACTTCGTTTCAGAAGCGACTTCAGAAGACTATTCTGTTCTGGTAAGATTTGCAGTGTGATATCAGACTCAGATACAAATTTCAATTACATCATGGGTTACAAGTTGGAAAGACATTAAGACTCCAAAGGCCCAGTCCCATACTGACGATTTTCACGGCGAATCGCAACGATTTGACATTCGTCGAGAAAATCGCTTAGGTAGTGTTGCGTCGTGTTGCATCGTATCGGTTCTTCCCCCAAAACCGTCGCGCATCGTGAAGAAAATCGTGAACATCGCCGTCTTCAACTGTTCAAAACAATCGCCACGCCACGACGATTTTCACCAAAAATCATTGTATTTACCGTTGCATTTTCGTGTCAAGTCGTTCCACATCGTTGCAATTCGTTGCGAGTCGTATCGCTTCGTTGTGAAGATCGCCGCTGTCCGTTTTTTAACTGACCATGGGCGTAGAGACTTACGTAATACCTATTCATCACGAGGGGGAGGGGGGGGGGGGGTGAATGAATAGATCATCCTCCTGTTGAAAGGTATCAATGACAGATCTACGCCCGTGGAACTGACTCAACCAAGTCCGATTGTTCATATGGTGCACTGCCCTATTGTTCCATAAAAAGAATGAAAGGACGACATGGCGATACTTTTGAACAGTCCCAAAACATTCGTTGTGCTAACACGATTCATGGCGTTCTTCGCGATGCGCAACGGTTCGCAGAACGAATAACAACGACTCGCAACGAACTACAACGACTCGCGACGACTCAAGCGATTTTCTCCACGAATGATAATTCGTTGCGAGTCGCCGCAAAAATCGCCACTATGGGACCACAACTTTTTTTCTGCCACGATTTTTCTACCGCAATGGTTAAAGACAAAAGAATGACGAGCTGACTCGTCGAACAACGACGAAGAACGAATATTCGTCTTGAGTCGCCGTACAATTCTTCCCAATTCGTTGTTAAATCGTGGCTAAATCGATTCGATTCGTTCTACTAAGTCGTTGCGAGTCGCCGTGAAAATCGTCAGTATGGGACTGGGCCTTAACTGCTGACAGACCCAGCTGGAGAGTGATGACCGCCTCATGCGTCGGACGACGCGGGAGCTACTAAGTCTAAGTAAGTAAGTAGGGTTAGGGTTACTTTTTTAAATGAGTACTATGATAGATCAGTACGATTGAATTCCTTTAGTCGTGTAATCACTTAATATATTTCCGTAAATTTACCTATAACCGTGATTGAGAACAAGCAATTGGCAATATTTCCACTGGTGTCCACTGCAGTGATTGTGACATTTGTTACTCCTAGAGCAAAGGCTGTTCCTGGAGCGTGGTCCACAGAGGAAGTAAACTCTCCAGAATTGTCGGTGATTGCAGGAAACGTCCAGTTCACGACAGCAGTGCTAAGACCTGGGTCCGTATCGTATGTGACGTCATTGGGACAGCTGAAGATTTCTGGCGATGCTACATCTGAATTCAAGATAGAGAAATTAAACACATTTCCTTATGTTAGTGTACTTTAATAATCACACTATATTAAAGTGATGCCTGTAAAGTGTCTAACTCCACGAAAAATACTTGGAGCTTCCTCGTTTCTCTTCTGCCGTGTTGTTTAGCTTATGGTAAGAGAAGAATAAAATAGGGTTAGATTTTTTCAAATGTCCCTTTAGTATGAAGATAATTATCATTGAAAATCATTATTTCAAAAGCGTTAGCAACGCTTTTGATAAAAAGTACAATTGTCGTAGCTGAACACGTCCGGCCAGCGCGCGTGGGAAACCTTCCCGACCCGACTGAACTTTGAGCCGAGCGCGCGCAAATTCCATGAATTCTGTACCGTCTGTAAACACACACGGGTGCGGATATCGTCAAACGGATGATTATTACTGCGACAAATCTACGGCAGGCCATCAGTATTCGGTGATAAAATATGAACTCAATATTCGTTGTTTTCACTAGGTAAACAGTGTTCGTTTTCTTTCAAACTTTCACAAATCTTTCAATTGTATTTTACAATGATATTGATATAGGATTGAAGTCTCAAATGTAATTTTGTGCAACATCTGACACTTTACAGGTATCACTTTAATATCGCGGGGTTAATATCCCAACGTTCTATACTTCTATACTATGTCAAAAGGGTAATACACGTCGATCATATCACGTTTTCATGTTAAAGTTGCTGCAATGAAGATTCAGCTAGGATTTAAATGAATACAATTCAAATTCAGAGCAAGTTTACAACGTAACACAATTTTCTTTATTTGTGGAATAACTGTTTTAATTTTCCGTAAATTTACCTATAACCGTGATTGAGAATGAGCAGTGGGCGATATTTCCACTGAAGTCTGATGCAGTGACTGTGACATTTGTCACACCAAGAGCAAAGACTGTTCCTGGAGCGTAGTCCACATAGGAAGTAAACTCTCCAGAGTTGTCGGCGATTGCAGGAAACGTCCAGTTGACAACAGCATTGCTCAGACTTGGGTCCGTTTCGTAGTCCATATCAAGTGGGCAGCTGGTAATGTTTGGTGACTCTGCATCTGTATTTGAAGTAGGAAAGTTATTGCTTAGAAGGCCTATCTTGATAATTAATTTTAGACATTGAGAGCAGCGTCCTTAGAATCGCCGCTGAAATGACTGGGTGGTCTAGAGAAATGTGTTGGTCTATTAGTCAGACAAATTAACATACATTGCCAATGACTGGGGTCTATTTTGTAGGTTGCATCGTGTCGGCTATACAAAGTGCTTAAAGGTATCTTGAAATCCCGGCTTTGATTCAGGTTTATAGCTTTAAATATGTGCCTATATTGATATACCACACTCTTTTTTTCAAAGAAATCCTTAAGTTTGGCAAAAAAGGTAAATTTCATGCAACTTTTTTGCTTGTTTTCGCATCGGCGTTCCACTGCTGCTAACAAAGTTATTTATAGCGGAGCGGGAATGTGCGCACGTGCAACCCGGATCATGACATCACAAGCAGACCGCAACACGGAGGAACTTGCATGATTTACATGCAGAGCCTATGACTTGCTAGTAAAACAAACTCGTTTTTGCTTGTAAATTGAGGCTTAACTGCAGCAACACATCTGAGTGTAGATCGTCCATGATATAAACTTTAACAAATGTTTGCAAATATTGAACAAAATCGAAATAATATCTCTCTGTCAACGTGAGTATTGCACTCAGCGTGTACGTCTATGACCGAGCTATACTGCGATTGCCTGCATGTGACGTCACAAAGATGACGTCATTTTTCTTCGCCCGGACTCAATTTTTTTACGGGGATTACTAAAGTGAATTTAAAAGTTGATTTTTTTATATTTTACTGGGTTTTCCGACGCGGAAAATATGTTTGTATTAGTAATCTTCATGAAAATCTACCTTAGATACAGTAAAACACAATTGTTAGGTAGTTGTCTTGTCAGCCAACTTTTAATTGTCTATTGTTTATCGACTTATTATCTGGATAAGAACTGATGAGAGAATGGGGGCGATCTCCACAGATTCGTGAGATTTTCTCAAGTGTCACTACAATGTTTCTTTTTAGAAAGAAAATATATTTCACACGACAACTTAAACCTACAGTCATTCTCATATGCCTATAATATCAAAGTAGTACTACAGATAATTATACAATAATTCCACAACGAGTGACAAACGATCATTCTTACCTATTATAGTAATGGCAAATGTGCAATTGGCCTCATTTCCAGCTTCATCGTAGGCACTGATAGAAACTGTCGTGTTCCCCAGGCCAAATGTACTGCCAGACTCGTAGTCTGAGAAAACTGTGAAGTTCCCAGAATTGTCATCAACTGAGGGAGTTCCCCACGTCACACTGGTGGTACTGAGTCCTGGAGCGGTGGACTGGATCGTATTGTTTGGACAAACCACCAGAGGGGCCTCGCGATCTGGGTGAAGAAAAGCACGTTGACAATCAATCTTTGGACCTATATTGGTCTTTTGAATAAACTATTCAGTACAGAACTACACGCAATCTTTATTTCGCCATCGATATTTTTTTATTTACCCTCTAGGACAAACGGAATATGTTGAATGGACATATAAAAGCGTGAGTAATTATTACGAATATAACAACAAAAAAACATTTAAACGTAAGAAAACTCCGGATTGTTTGACAAGTATTCAACCAACAGGTGATGTCATTCGGTTTGTGTCAGGTTTATATATAGCACATTACTCTACTAGGATTTAGATTCTGGGACCCATATCCATCACAAGAGCTATCTGGTGCAATTGGCAGAGCACTGTTCTGGCACTCCGGAGGTATTACATTACTATCAAGGTAAACGTAATCCATTCTCTACATCTAGTCCTATAGAACATTTGATACGTAGTCTTTTTAATTTTTTTCTAATCAGTTCATGAATCGTTTTTAATGGAGACATTGTTGCTCACCTATTACTGTGATGAAAACCGTACAATTAGCTTGGTTACCAGATGGATCAGTCGCAGTAAAGCTTAAATCATGACTACCTATGTCGAGGATTGTCTGGAATTCTTGGGTCGAGTTGTCTGCCATCGCTTCTGAATTATCACTAACCGTTGGCGAGGGGATGGTCACGATAGCAACGTTGAACCCAGGGAGTGTTTCTTCAATGATGTCAGCTGGGCAGGTTATAACAGGTGGCTCAGTATCTAAAGACAACAACAAACTTATACATAACATGCCGCAAGTAATATGGTAAGAAATGTAACGATCGTCTATGAGAACCTAGCCATACTATGAATACTAGCAGCTTCATATTTGTGCAAGATCCCGTGGAAAAGGTGACTTCGTCGTTAAATTCGGAAATGCGCGCAGTGTTGGGATCATCATGGCTACATTGGCAAAGGCCTCTCCTGCGATATTTGGCTCTAGAATGTTGGCTGGATATTGTATTATTGTTGGCTTTGTGTATATTGTCACTATAATAACTTAAATGTTTTTTGATAGAATACAATTTAGTGATAACATAATTTCAATCTAGGAAGTAACGGGTTAAGATTAGGAAGTCAGAGATGTATGATGTAGTAACTTTGTCGTTGGACTGTTCATTTTGGAGGTGAAATATCAACAGTCATACTTTCTTGTGGCCTGGGTGTTATGATACTTCGTTTAGAAGTTAAATTTAACGCTCCTCCGAACGTAGCTCACTTCCTGGGCTGTCTTCGTAGTGTTCATCTTCCGCGCGCGAGAGCGACTTTGTGTGTTACTATTATATGGACGGAACCGACACATACAGTATTAACACACGCACGCTCGAATATCCTTGCCTAGAACATAATGTTTTGCTCTCGAATCCCGTGCGCGATTAATTGACAGGGTGCACTCGTCAGGATGATGATCGCAAACTTCTCACGCAAGATATCGATAGGATCTGAGAGAGGGAATCCCATAGCAATAACTTCGACACGAATCTTGTCTACTCCAAACCCTATGTTCGTTTTTTTCATCATTATCATTTCTGTTCCTATCTTTATAAACTCGAATTAGTTTGCGATTACATTACACACTAGAGTTCACATCATGTTTCAAGCTTAGACGATGTAAGCATTATATTATCCGCTCATCCAGTACATATTTTAGCACAGGACATTACTCATGTATCACTGAATCATTCATCCATTCGGTATAACTACTACCTTACATGTTTGATAGAGTTAACAAATCAGTACATGGATCAGTCCATCTTGTTCAGAAGTGTTTAAATATTTTATCAACAGAACCGACACTCTGAAACCATTTACCCGTATACTTATAAGAGGTAAACCTGCCTTGGACAGCTTCTGATCATCACAAACATTAGAATGGGTTTCAGGGATGAACACCATCACAAGGGCTTTTCCTAGCTCAGTTGGTCGAGAACCCATTTAGCAATCCGGTATCGGCTTCGAATGCCGGGGGAACTCTAATTTCTTTGTTCATATTTATTTATATATTTCTGGTCAGTTTTCCTATATTTAAAATACAAATTTTCTTTAGTTATAATATCTGGGAAAATTGCAATACTGAGCAAATCCTAAATATTCAAGTTGCCTTGGACCTTTGACTTTTGACAACATAAGACCAGACTTTTAGAAAAATCATCCTCTTTAGGAGATGCATGTATATAGCAAGTATTATGCTTATTCCACTTACGATTCTGGAGATATTCATAATTTTCTAAAATGTAAGCTCCTCTCCTCGTGCTCCCTCCACTACCACCATGCAAAACGACTACTTGGTTTTAGTAAGTTGGTTACTACTAGTAGACAAGTCAACGATCGACATAATTATCTTTAAAACAAAATTGATAGGTTGTCAGTTAAAATCCCTTGAAATTGATAGTTAATCTTACTATGTAAACTATAATAACATTTTAGTTTTAAATTGTATTTTTAACTCACCAATGATAGTGACATTTACAGTGCAAGTGTCTTCATTTCCAGAGGAATCGGTAGCTGTAAACACTACTCCACGACTGCCTATTGTATACGAAGCCTGATGCACTTCGCTCAGATTGAAGGGCGCCGATTGAGAGTTATCCATCGCTACTGGAGATGGGATGGTGACATTAGCAAAGGCCTCTCCGGGAAGAGTTGATTCCAGAATGTCGGCTGGACAGGTTACTACCGGTGGCTCTGTGTCTATTATTTTGCAAGAAAGGGAACGTATTGTTGTTAATATTGCAACGCTGATGTTATCAGAGTATTATGTGCGTTGTGTCAACCATAATACTGCGAGTTGTCACAGTATGGTCACATTTGCAAAATCCTTCACATATAATGTTGATACGATAACATGAAATATACAGATTATCACTAAAGCTCAAATTACGATTTGTCAATTGGCACTGACATATTTTTCTGTATTACATATATCTTTTTTGCAGCTGCTATAGGTGTTTACTACAATTGGCCGTTGAGAGTTATCCATCGCTACTGGAGATGGGATGGTGACATTAGCAAAGGCCTCTCCGGGAAGAGTTGATTCCATAATGTCGGCTGGACAGGTTACAACCGGTGGCTCTGTGTCTATTATTTTGCATAAAGGGAATGTGTTGTTAATATTGCAACGATGATGTTATCAGAGTATTATGAGCGTATTATGTGTCAACAACAATAACAACGGGATGGTCACATTTGCAAAGGCCTTCACGTTGAATATTGATACGATAATACACATTAACATGATTAAGCTCAAATTACGAGTTGTCCATCGCCACTGGAGGTGGGTATGGTCACATTTACCAAAGTCTTCTCTAGACGAGTTGGTTAATATCGATCCGGGAAGAGTTACATATAATATGTCAGCTGTTTGGTTAATTACTGGTGGCTCTGTGTTTGTGGTTAAGTAACAAACGGAAGATTATGTGGATCGTTTCTTCCAAATGAATGCAGATCAACAACACCATTGTATATGTAGAGGAGAAGGTCACATTCGTAAAACCACCAGAGATTTGAATCTAGGATATTGGCTGGGCAGGTTATGACTGGGTGTCTTGCGTCTACAGTAAATTCAAAATACATAATGTTGTTGTCCGCTGAAAAGTTCCCCATCCCGACGTTGAACGTGATAAGTTAGTGTCATCGACTGGACATTGTAATATTCCTTTCGAATAAAGGGATTAACAAATGACAATACAATACCACACAACTAGGTACCTCACACAACTTACCTGTTACGACGATGTTAAAGGAACAATTAGCCTCATTCCCAGTCGCATCGTAAGCTTGAATAATGACCGTCGTGTTTCCAAAGGCAAACCGACTCCCAGATGCGTGGCTTGAAACGACTGTGAAGCTTCCTCCGGAATTGTCATCGATGAGGGGAGGAGACCATGACACATTGGCTGTGTACAATCCAGGGTCAGTCGATTGAACCGTGTAATTTGGACAGACTATCTGCGGAGGTTCCAGATCTAATGTGTTGACAGAAAAGAAGATCACAAGATTTCAAACTCCAGTCCCCCTGTATTTATTTCCTTTATTTAGGGAAAATTATAAATCATTTTACAGACAATTCCTTAGGCT
Source organism: Echinarachnius parma (assembly GCA_037951105.1). Classification (NCBI taxonomy): domain Eukaryota; kingdom Metazoa; phylum Echinodermata; class Echinoidea; order Clypeasteroida; family Echinarachniidae; genus Echinarachnius; species Echinarachnius parma. Next base: position 20,765 of record JBAMJV010007935.1, on the reverse strand, counting down.
TTAAGATGATACCAACATGTGCACGTGACTCTATAGGATACTTCCTTATTGGCCTATACAGTCCGGTTCCCTATTGTTGACTCGAACAGTACAGTTAATATTCAGTGATTAATTTTCTGGATTAGAACCGATGGGAGAATGGGGGAGGGTAAAATATACTACAGACGGCTTTGTGATATTTGTTGTGGGTGTCCTTCAGACTGTATTTTCATTCCTTTTGGAAGGACAATGTAAATGTGACACTGTGGAGAATGATATAAAACAACAATTGTTGTACTAGTTGAAATTAACGCAGAACACGTTAAAGTCGTTCTGTTATTATACAAATAGTATTATTGATGTTGACCAATTTTAGCAAGAATACCGCAACGAAAGACAAACGACCATGCTTACCTATTATAGCGATAACGAATGTGCAGTTGGCCTCATTTCCAGCTTTATCGTAGACACTGATAGTAACTGTCGTGTTCCCCAGACCAAATGTTCTGCCAGACGCGTAGTTTGACACGACTGTGAAGTTCCCAGAATTGTCAGCAGCGGAAGGAGTTCCCCATGTTACACTGGCAGTACTGAGTCCTGGAGCGGTGGACAGGATCTGGTCATTAGGACAAACCACAAGAGGGGGCTCGCGATCTGGATGAAGAATAACACGTTGAAATCAAGCTTGGGACCTATTTTACTCTATCAAATATTACCATTACCTTTATATCATACAGTGATGAGGCTACGGTGGGAAAGAGCCCCAAATAATTTGACAACAATTACAAACACAAGTTGGAAAACAAAATAAAAAATGTGCCTTCAACCATAAGGGGAACATTCCTTGAAAAACCTACACAAATCATGATTGTGTTCTTATACTTAAAGCTCCACCAAACCCTGTGCTGTTCTCGTTCTTTCTGTTTTACTTGTTATCAGTATCTTTGCCCTCCTATCCTTGTAATATATAATTAATTTGCAACTGAATTGTCACCTTGTAATTGCTTCTATTGTGAAAGGTTTGGGCGTACTGAGGGGGTGCTTTGAGTGTTCAACACCCCCCCCCTTTAGCATGTTTAGCGATGAAATACTGTACTGTATTATGTATACATCAACCCTAACTACGCCACTACATTACGCTAAGTCACCCCCTTATGGTGGAAGCATATGCATTCAAACTGTAATTAACATTGATTTTAACTAACCGATGATTGTGACATTTACAGTGCAAGTGTCTTCATTTCCAGAGGGATCAGTAGCTGTGAACACTACTCCACGGCTGCCTATCGTGTACGAAGACTGATGCACTTCGCTCAGATTGTAGGGCGACGATTGAGAATTGTCCGAGACCACTGGAGATGGGATGATGATATTGGCAAAAGCCTCTCCGGGAAGAGTGGATTCTAGGATGTCGGCAGGACAGGTGATAACCGGTGGCTCTTTGTCTGTCATTATACAGCAAATGAAAGTTATTATTGCTGATATTGCAACGCTGGTGCTACTAACATGACCAGGGCCCCGTTGCAGAAAGAGATACGATCGATCGTAAGTTACGATTGATCGTAAATCAGAAATTTTACGCGTTTCAACCAATCAGATTTGCGCATCTAGAACCCGTGATATGACATACGATTAATTGCAACTTACGATCGATTTTATCTCTTTCTGCAACGGGGCCCAGGTAATATAAAGGTAAGAGGTGGGGATAACTACATTTACAAAGATCTTCGCTAGGAGACAAGGCACATCCCTTCCCGGGAAGTGTTTCTTCCAATATGTTAGTTGGTTGGGTAATTATTGGAAACTCCGTATATATCATTCTCAAGATGAAGGAAGGATTATGGTTATATTAAAAACGAACGGTAGTGATTCCAGAGTATTGTGTGTATCGTGCCTTCCAAATAAAAACAAACATTGCACATGAGATAGTCACATTGTTTAATGCCACTGGCATGACTGAGATTTGATAATCGGCTGTTGGCTGGGCAGGTTATAACTGGTGGCTCTGCGTCTACAGTAAAATACAAATACATAATGTTGTTTTCCGCTGAATAGTTCCATTTCCTTAATCATTTAGAACGGTATTAGTAATTTGTCATCGATTGGATTTGATATATTCCATGCAAATAAAATCGACAATCCGGAATAGCCATCGACGAGGGGAGAAAACCATGACACATTGGCTGAGTACAATCTAGGGTCAGACGAATGAATCGTGTCATCTGGTCATCTGGAAGTTCCAGATCTAATGTGTAGACAGAGAAAGACGATCAGTCAAATGATGTCAAATTCCAGTCATGTTTTGCATATCTGATTGTTTTCCGTTTGTGTTGATGTTTTTGTAAGGGTTACTCCATGATTGATATCGTTCGTTTTATAATATGTCGAATAGGTCACATCATATAAACATAAGTCTAAGACAATCTAACTTAGAAAATCAATCAATAGATACCTTCCACTAAGATATCAACAACGCAGTATGCTGTATTCTCGGCATAATCAGTAGCTTGCAAAGTCTGGCTGTACTGTCCGATCTCAAGTTCCAGATTCACTGTCTCATTAACGTAGATGACCGATCCTACCGCATCCACAGCAGATGGGCGTGGTATGGTGACGTTGGCATAGTTTCTTCCTGGTAGAGTGGTCGTTGTGATGTCCGGGGCACAGGTGATAATCGGGGGCTTTGTGTCTATAATATTTCGAGAGGTACAATGGTACAAGGTACAATAGGTGACACTTATAGCATTAACAACTTTTGTCTAAATACGTGTATGGACATTTTCATTTATTTCACGACAAAAGCTAAAAATACTGTGAATCATCAACTGACCTAAATCTGATTGTTGGGTATAAAATATTATAATGATCATCTTGTACAAGATGTTCCAGGGTTTTATGGCGCTTATTGAAGAAATGCGTTAACAACGGAAACATGTATGGAAATCGTTATACAAATTATTAAAACATTATCAAAATAAGCAAAATAAGAAACAACAACACTTTAAATCGTTGTTTAATCGACTACAATTCGAGTACATGCTATTTCTTTTGAAAAGATGATTCGGTCATCTGTTTTGGGGAATATCCTTTAAAAAAAAATCAAATAAATTTCCTTAATGAAAGTCTCACCTCGAAAAAAATGCAACCCCATCGGTTTTGGAAATATATTGCCGAGGTATGTAAAGGTAAATGTATCGTTTTGATCCACGTTTGCCATGCCGAGACCAAAAATATTCCAGTCCGTCCATAGGATGACATCGCCAATGACGACGAGGTCGAAAGGGTGTATGCCATTAACAGAGACAATCAATCTTCGGTTGTTGCCCCAGAGGTCCACTGATTCTATTGTATCGTTCGATGCGTCACACCAGTACAGGGTAGTACCTTTAAAAAGAGAACGTATAATTTGTCAAGTTCATATCTAGAAGTAAAAATATTGGGGGCTTTCTGTATGTACTAATAGGTTGGCAACGTGTAATTATTGATATTCCACTCAAGAGGGAAAACGATTGTAATTGTAAAAAGACCCCCACTTTGCACACGGTGCGAAATACACATATGCTCAGTGTTAATGAAGTCCATACAAATGTTCGTACCGCAGTGCAGCACCCTATAGTAACACCAAAGAGATGTTATGTACTGGTGTCATTATATTCAAATCCTTTACTAGCTGTTCGATGCCGCCACGGTCAACTATACATGGAATAGGCTAATTTGAATTGGGCCTAACTCTTTCTTGAAGGTGGACACCAAATGACGTTTTGGTTGATTACATACGCATGTTACATATTTTAATCGATTATAATCACTTTTCGCAAATCCGACTTCAACTGTTTCTTAATCATAGATAGCAAGTGCGTGATAAATAAGAAATGGTGAAAACTGAAATATCCATATAAAAATGAACGCAGTGGGGATGCTTGGACATTATTGTGATAATTATGTCTTATCAACAATATTGATATATCAAGATCACTATGTGTTTAAGTCAGCTGTCAGAATGATAGGAAAGTAGATAAATATTTGTTTTGATCTAGTGTTTGTCTAATTAATGCAGGTAATGATTATCTTTTCATTTTCCATTAAAAAACGTGTCTATCAAGTTAACAAATAACCATACAATATTTACAAATGAAGGATTATCTTGACATTCGTTAATTAGCTAGTCGTCCGCTTCACTTAGCGACATCTGAGATCGAACTTCAAATAAACCAAAATGCCCTCCTTTTCCTGTTGTTCGCCTTTAAAAAGAATAAGTGTTTTAAATCAATTAGTGACAGTTGTGACTTAATTCATAGTAACTCCTTGGTCACACTACCAAGACCAAACCGAAACTGACACCAAACCAACAATTCGGGTTGTGGTCGATTTCGTGTCGGCCTAATTATATTGGGTCTGTTCAGTCGGTCTGTATTCCGAGCCCGAATTTAGTGTACAATAGGAATTGAGGCACGAAACTAGACTAAAGCGAATCCAAACCGACAACATATCAAATGCAAACCGATAACTAACCGAACGCAAATTCACAAAGTCCATTTCAGTTCGGTCTGTTATCGGGGTGCCGTCGAGCTGGGTGCGGTTTTGATTCGGACCCTAAACTTTGTCGAAATGGATTATTTGGAGCGCGTTTAAATGAATCCTCCATAACAATTACAGAGTTCGAATCCAAACCGGATAGAGCCCGACGGCGCCCCAATAGACGGAACTGAATCAGAGACCCGAATTGTCTATTTGGGTTCGTTTTGTTATTACAAATCTGATGACGGTTAGGGTTCGGTCTAGTGTCGGTTGGAATTCGGTCTGATTGTTGTTGTCAATACCGAACGTAGGCTACACTGAAATCGGGCGTGGAATACAGTTCGACAAAAGACCTAACAAATAATGTTCCCCAAAGTCGTCGATTCGGGCGCTACCAAATGGACATCACTCCGAACGGCCCCGCAGTTTTCGGTTCGCTATCGGTCTGATCGGTCTGTAACTGGGCTATCACACAAGTTTATCAGAATCATGGCATTAACTCATGTTTATATCCGATACATAATTGAAGATACATTACATATTTCCAACAAAAAATCACAGGATTATACTGACGATGGACCTACATCTCATGAAATAAAATAAGTACTGTTCACAAAGCATAATCTCACGAATTCCTGAAAACCATAATTCGCTCTCATCAAGAAAGTGGAAGCCAATACGAATAATTGAGCTTGTAAAAACAGTAAATTGTACCTTCTTCGTCGAACGAAATCCCGTTTGGCCAAGTGATGTTTGTGTTGACAATAACATGTCTGTTTGTCCCATCAAGATTGGCTCGTTCTATTTTGGGAGAGGACCCCCAATCTGTCCAAAACATGACCCTGGAAAAAAAACATTCAAAGTTAAAACTAATGTACGTCGTGTTTTCAAGAGATCTAAGCATGAAATCAGAAAAAAACATTATTACAGCATTCATTTAACAAATTGAATGAAGCTCTATACAATTATCATTTCAGCATTTAATCAATCACCATAATCTGGTTTTACGTGATTAACCCAGTTTAATAAAATGAAATTGGCTTTTAACTCTCTTATTATGTTTGTTTGTGTGTGTCTCAAATATTCGCCAAGGCTGCTTAAAAATATAAGACAGAGAATTCACCCAGTATTTACAAATCCTTTGTTTTTCCTGTGATATTTCAGTTAGAATTTCTTTGATTTAGAGGGCAATTTTGCATTACAGACCATGGTTATACCTATAATTTATTTCTATGTCATAATTTCCATCAAATGGAGTTTAATATTTGGCATCTTACCCTAGTTCCTGGTGTATTATAATGGCCCTTGGCTGATCCAATTCAGTATTGAGAACTACTTGCAGATCCGATCCATCCAGGTTGGCAGAGACAATGTGGTTATGTTCAGCATCTGTCCAGAATATCTTGTCATTTGTCAGATCTAAGGCTATACCATCCGGCACTTTAAGGGAAAATAAGGCAATATAAATGCAATGCACTTCCGGCAGCCAGTAATTAATTTTAATATTAAGTCGGACACTCTCAATACTTTGCTAATTTACCTCTCATCCAGTACACAATGCGTAATCAAGAAGCATGATATACATTATACACTGTTGCCCATAAAGTTGGAATATTGTTCTACAACTTTATACGAAGTTGAATCTGTCACTGTGAATTATGTATGATAAGTGTGGTGTATATGACCAAGCGGCAATCTTCTGTATCCCTATTCCAGTGACGTCCGGTAAATATGTGTTCCATGGTTTAGAATGGACACTTGGTAGTTTGTGTTGCTCGGTGACCATGTTAGAGCAATCTCCGATGTACAGTTTGGCGGAAGGCGTACGTGGTTCCATAGTGTCTTCTTCATCTATGGCTCCTTTTTGGCATGTCCGGTTTCTACGGCACAGGTTAAGCAGTTTGCGGTCTATCCTGGTGGTCAATCGTGGACGTCCTATATATTCCCGTGGCCTTAATTGACTCTCCTCTCTGTGAGTGTGGTTGGGCATGAGCCCCTAAAAATATAAACCGTGAGCACCCTTTGGGTTTTGCCCCCCCCCCCCCCCCCCCAATCCAAAACTGCTAACGGCGCGCCTGTATACAAAACAGATCGAAATAACTTCGAAATGATCACTGAAAATATATTATGAATTTGTAAAGTGTTTTTTCCTAATAGTGTACTAAATTAACAATGATAACTATACTGGGTTTTAGAAAGAAAACCTTTGACACTAAATGGATCCTACTATCCAATATTAAAGCATAAATGGGTATACAGCGTACATTTATGTTGACCTGTTCGTATTGTTTAGTGCACATACGATTAATCAATATCTTTGATACTTTCAAAACTTGGGGTTCAAAATCTTCAATCTGTACAATTTCAGAAACTTTGTGCAAGTCAATGAGTGTGTGTGAATCACAATACCAGTTGTTTCAACCCTCTTTTCTACCTGGATTTGTAGAAGGGTGAGGCTTACAACGATTTGTCACGTAATCACGGGATCACGTCACGTTCAAGTTTCGAATACTATCTTAGAAATTATCCCTTCTAATCTACACATTGCTCGGGTCACTCGACGTGATACCTACCATTAGTTCACGAATAGTGAGTTTTTCAAGTAATAGACGTAACTAATTATGAACTTTACGCAGCAATCTATACTCCACTAAAAAGGAAATGGATACTTGTATAAGTTAAAATATTTCATATTAATGTACAATAAAGTATACATTATCACATATCAAATTAAAGGAATTTAGTTCAATACATGCAGGGTATAAATTAAAGTTGTAATCGTTCATGCATGAAATGCCATGGTCAACTAACAATAGCAAGGTCTGTTTGTAAAAATAGCGAAAACAATGGAGGACCACACCATTCGACTGAAATGATAGCAATCTTCTCACTTAAAACAAGATGTGCGGGGCAAGTAAATTAAGACATTATTTAACTTTATATTTATAAACAAACTATGAAAATAAAAATGTGTCAATAAAACAGGGCAAGGTTATGAGAGCATCATCATACTGGTCTGTCTTTGAGGCATGAAGCTTATCTGGTCCCCTGCAATTTTAACCATAGTTACCTAGATAAATGTTATGTTAAAGACTGCCCAACTGTTTGACCAAGTGTGACATCAGGTTTTTTTTAAAGATCTTTGGACTACGGTAGAATCCTTTAGAAGAATTTATACAATTTTTCATGCTGAAATAAGGGCACTAACTGTGGTTTTGACTAATAAAGCTTTGCCATTGAATTCCCCATGTTGTTACTTTTGGATGAAAATAAAACCTATAACGTTCATGATCCACCACCCAAAAATAATATTCTTATTAAAGAAAGGTAACATCTTTAGTATTCCATTCCATCAACAAGTTCACACAAATATGTTTCCAGAAAAAAATATATAATTGGAAACGCATCACCATTCTAAAGCATGCGTTCATGCGGTCTGAATTGCAAATACTGCGATGCTTGCGGTGAATTGCGATGTGTGTGCAGAGCGAACGAATCGCCCGGGAATCTATTGTCTACAAACGTACGCGTGAATAGCATTGGCGCACTCGCAAATGGTTGGCCCGTATGGAACCAGGAAATAGCAGTGGTTCCGTAAGTGGTGGAAATTAATTGCTTTGTTTATGAATTACACAACCCTTTGCAAAATGTTAGGTATCTATTTGATATCACAAAACGGTACCAAAACATATAATAATGTGTTGTTCTTTGTCTGGTGGTCCCCTTTAATGAACCTGTCTATAAAGGTCACCTGATTAAAACGGCCAATTGTTGCGTTTCCCATTTGTGGTCATTGCACATACTTATTTGACTGTAAACAAAGTATGGGAACTTGTCTATAGTGGTCACTTGCTTATAGCGGCCAATTTTTAAATTTCCATTTGGTGGTCATTATACACAGGTTTGAATGTAAAAGATAGTTATGAACCTGTCGATAATGGACACCTGTTTAAAGCGGCCAATTGTTTTCTATCCATTTGGTGGTCATTATACACAGGTTTAACTGTAAACGATATTTTGGAACCTGTCTGTTGTGGACACCTGTTTATAGGGGTCAATTGTTTGTATACCTTTGGTGGTCGTTATACAGTTTTGATTGTAAACGATATTGTGGCAACTGTCTATAAAGGTCACTTGCAATTTAGTGACAACTGTTTTGTTTCCATTGAGTGGTTACTATACAGAGGTTTGATTGTATTATATCTTCAAACATATTTTGTATAATATTTTATAGAACCTGTCCATAAAGGTCACCTGTTAATAGCGGCCACTTTTATTGTTTCTATTCGGTGGTCTCTATACACAGGTTGGATTGTATTATATCTTCAAACATATTTTGTTACAAAACTAATCTTCTCTGCAAATTTCACGCGAGCACTGCATGACGTTACTGTCCAGGGATTTGAATGACCAAGGAGAAGGTAGCTCGATCAGTTACTCACCTGTGACATTAAAATCCGACAGTAGCTGCTGATTGGATCCATCCAGATCGACCCTCCATATACCTCCATTGCCGACCTCAGTCCAGAATAAGGCATTATATCCAGGGTGAAAGTCAACAGCGACTGGGCGGTGTGTTCCGTTTATGTGCAGAGGTTCATATGCGAACAATGCATGGTTTTCGTCCAGGAATGTTGCCGAGATAATGTCGCGTGCGTCCCTGTCTGCTATGAAGATCTTCCCTCCACCAGGAGACGCTGAAACAATAAACGTTATACTATTATGTAAAGTGAAAGCGGTGTTAAAAGTAAACTGTAAAATATAAGGTGGGTGCGGGTGAAAGCGTTTCTGGTGGACACATAAATTTTATATTCAATGGTGGAGAAGGGCAGATAAACCAGATAATTATACCCAAATGATATTAGATAATCGGGTCAAGGGATGATCAAAATACACTCTATATGTTGGGAATGATTCCAAATTAAATTGTCCGAGTTATTACCATTACACAACTGATATACCTGCTCGGCATTTTAAACGTGTTATGTTTTTTTCAAAAGTTAAATAGCATTAGTTCTAAAAAGGATTAGCTCACATACCTCTAACTGATACGGATATGGTACAGAACGCTGTATTCCCAGCATAGTCCGTTGCTTGCAGTGTTATGTTGTGCTGTCCAATCTCAAGTTCCAGACTCACTGTCTCATTTACGTAGATGACCGAGCCTACCGCATCCACAGCAGATGGCTGTTGTATGGTGACGTTGGCAACATTTCTTCCTGGTAGAGTAGTCGTTATGATATCCGGGGCACAGGTGATATTCGGGGGCGTAGTGTCTATATTTCGAGACAAACATACATTTTTGAGAATGTTAAACTTGACAGAGAAATTAAATAGCAATTCCTGAAGTTACTTTGAAATTTAATTTGATTGTTGATTATAAACTATTATCGTCATAATTGTGTAAAAGATGTTCCAGGGTTGTGTGGCGCAGGCACAAGGAATGCGTTTACAATGGAAATAGTCATGCAAATCAGTATAAACATAATTTAAAACTTTACAGGATAAGCAACGAGAGAAATAAAAGCATTTCAATGCGATATTTAACCGACTATATTTCAATCGTATGTTTTATCTTTTGAAAAGATGATAGTGTAGCCCAGAATCGGTCATCTGTGGTTTGGTAATCATTTTGTATTATTGTTAAAAGTCCATGTCAAATATTAACCCCCCGAAACAACAGATTAGTTTAATTGATGAAAGTCGCACCTCGAAAAAAATGCACCCCCAATGGTCTTAAAAAGGTATTGCTGAGGTATGTGAATGCAGATATATTTGTTTGATCCACGTTGGCCATGCCCAGGCGTTTGTTCTGCGAATCCGTCCAAAGGATGACATCGCCAATGACGACGAGGTCGAAAGGGTGTATGCCATTAACAGAGACAATCAATCTTCGGTTGTTGCCCCAGAGGTCCACTGATTCTATTTTATCGTGCAATGCGTCACACCAGTACAGGGTAGTACCTTTAAAGAAAGAACATGTAAATCTTTAATCGATTAGATGCTTTTTGTTCATGTACGAGTGGGTTGACAAAGTGTAATTATTGAGATTCTCCTCAAGCGAGAAACCGATATTAATTTTAGTTCAGATTCGTAAATCAAACGCCTACCTTGCAAATGCCCTGTGCAAGAGGCTCAGTGTTAACTGTTAATGAAATGGATACAGATGTTCGAACCGCGGTGCAGTATTTCGAAAGTGTATAGGGTATCTCCATGTATGCCAATCTATATAACATGATCCAGATGGGCCTTACACCAGATTATCAGAGTAGTGTCTTTAACGTATGTTTGTGTCCAATACAAAAATTGAAGATACACTACACACTACTTCAAAACTAATACAGCTTTTGCTATTCTTTTCAGAAGTCCACTGACGTGGGATTTATATTTAATATAAGAATTGAAACTCGCAAAGCATAAGTTCAAGTACAAATTCCTTAAAGGGACTTAGTAACATTGTCCAAATCCTCAAAATCCAATTGGAATTCTGGCGGTTCCCTCATACCTTGTTTATTGCCTTGCAACGAATTGTCACGTATCACGTATCACGTATGACATTCACGTTTTGCGCTATTTCGTGAGTCAGGTGACTCTAATTTACGAAGTGTAGGGCCTACCATTCATTGTTTTCCTCGCCGGTAAAAGACGAATAGTCGCGTTTACCTAAAGGTGACGTGGTGTTTAATCAAGATTTTTAAAATTGCAAGCGCTTGTTACTAAGGCTAGACAAACATGCACATACGGGTTAAAAATGGTCGACGAAAATGCCGAAACCCCTTATCAAATAATTTCAATCATTATGTTCATGATATTTCTGTGCATAATTTAGAGTAATCTGAGACGATAATATGCAGTTCTGTCATTTAGTAAATGTACAACCACACCATTTGCATTATTTGTCTTGTTATTAGAATAATTCTAAAGACGTGTCACGGGTTTCATGCGTGAATTTTGACAAATGTTGACTTGCAGATGAACGCTACTATGTACGCATCGGACCATTCACTCCGCATTACTCCAGAAGTTGCCGCGATCTGTAGGGCCGGTCACATTTACGATAGTGGACGTAGTGATCCGTAGGGTAATTTAATGTGGGTCAGGGTCAGACATGGTGTAAGTACGTTAAACTAGGTTAAATTACGTTGAACTACGTACGGTACGGTGATGAGCCAGAGAAGAGTACAGATAAGTACGTTCAAGTACGATAAACTACGCTAGAATACGCTAATGATGGTGCAGCTCGCTCACGGACAAGTACGGAGTGGTACGTCTGACTACGCTTGAGTACGGTAGAATACGCTAGAGAACGTCACTTCAGAAACTCCGCACGGAGTATGCATCCCGCCCGCGGTGTGGCACGGCCATTGTTCGCTTGTTTTTCAAACAGAGCAGTTCTGTGAAATTTGTCTAATTTTGTGGTGAAACATGTCTAGACCAAGAGTGCTGATGCTGGTTTGGTGTACGGTAAAGTACGTTAGGGTACGCTATGGTACGTTTGAGTACGTTGAGAAGTACGTTAGACTACGTTAGACTACGTCGTTAAACTACGTTAGACTTCGGTTTAGTACGTTAGCATCACGGATGGCTCATCACTTTTTGCACATGTCAACAACGTTATTAGATCCCTTAAAAAATATAATCTCTTTTACTAAGACAATAAAAACGGTCACATTTACGATAGTGGACGAAGTGATCCGTAAGGTAATTGAATGTGGGTCAGGGTCAGACATAGTGTAAGTACGTTAAACTAGGTTAAATTACGTTGAATTACGTTAAGGTACGGTGATGAGCCAGAGAAGAGTACAGATAAGTACGTTCAAGTACGATAAACTACGCTAGAATACGCTGATGGTGCAGCTCGCTCACGGACAAGTACGGAGTGTTACGTCTGACTATGCTTGAGTACGGTAGACTACGCTAGAGAACGTCACTTCAGAAACTCCGCACGGAGTATGCAGCCAGCCCGCGGTGTGGTACGGCCATTGTTTTTCAAACAGAGCAGTTCTGTGAAATTTGTCTAATTTTTTGGCTGAAACATGTCTAGAGCAAGAGTGCTGATGCTGGTTTGGTGCACGGTAAAGTACGTTAGGGTACGCTAGGGTACGTTGAGAAGTACGTTAGACTACGTTAGACTACGTCGTTAGACTACGTTTAGTACGTTTGCATCACGGATGGCTTTAACGTACCGCTCTTTTGAACATGTTCAAAAAAATAAATTGAAGATCACGGCTCCCCCGAGTTAATACCAAGTTAGCATCACGGTCAACTACGGTACGGTACGGATGCCGGTACGTTCAACTAATTTCAACTACGTTCAACTACGTTCAACTACGTTAGCCTCCACTACGTACATCTACGTCCACTACACTACCGTAAATGTGACCGGCCCTTTAAGCGTGATCACTTTGCATTTATGCTCATTACTCGGCCATATAATGTCCATTTACACAACACCCAGTGCACATATCAAATAACAACAATATACATTGTTTCAACCACTCATCACTTTTTGCACATGTCAACAAAGTTATTAGATCCCTTAACAAATATAATCTCTTTTACTAAGACAATAAAAACAAAGAATTGATTGCGTTTGTAAAAACAGTAGTACGATTTACCTTCTTCGTCGAACGAAATCCCATTTGGCCAACCAATGCTTGTATTGACAATTGCATGTCTATTTGTCCCATCAAGATTTGCTCGTTCTATTTTGGGAAAGGCCCAATCTGTCCAAAACATGACCCTGGAAGAAAACACATAACACAAATTATATATTGTGTTTTAAGAGGTTAAACAATGAATTCGGAAACAGGGAAATAAATATATAAATAACTTTCATCATTTTACTTTCTGAATGGGATTATTTCATTATATTCACAGCATAATTTCCTATAAAATTGATCTCCATTATCTGTTCATGCATGATTCAACTGGTTACGCGAAATGAAAGTCAGCATCTATCTAAATTATCTTAATTAATTGCTCATGTACGTTATCAGGTCACCTTAACGGGATAGTGAAGTTTTAGTTCAGAGGGCGCTTCAAGAAATAATTAATTGTTGATGTAATACAAATCTTAGTGTAATATTCGGAAGAGCACATGATTTGAAAAATAAAAGAAACTTTATTTGATTAAAATCGGTTCAGAAACAGCAGAATTATCACTATCAAATTTATTTCAGAAAAATATTTATAGAATGCCTAATTTTTTCTCAAAAATATACCACAAAGGCTTTAAAACAGTTGTTGATGATCTCTCTATTGAATAAATATTGAAACAAAATAACACATTCTCAGATTGTCATGAGAAATAGTAATATGTTTTTAGAGAGCGCCCTCTTGTGTTTTAACGGCTGCTTTTTGAATAATAACATACTGACTTAAGTTAGTAAGTTATCTACCATTCGGGCATGGTGGAGTTAAAAGGATTAGTTTGTAATAATATATTGTGTAAGTTTTGGTTACTAAAATTCAGTTTGACCAGAACTGTACTATCCCTTGAATAAATATCAATCATCCTATAAACATAAAGTTGAATATTCGACGTTTTCTGTGGCACCTAACTGTTGGCACTTACTGTGAATGGTTCAATAAGTGTAACGTGGATATTCATTTTGAAGCAGAATAAAGCCGACATTAGCAATTTTGGTTGGGTGTGGTCGCGTTGCATAATCAAAACTCATGTTATTATAATTAATCAACATTTCCCAATATAGATTGCAAAGTTTGGCCAAAACATAAACAAATCTGGACAAATGGACAAGTGTTTCCAATTTAATAATGAGTGTTTGCGGGAGTGTATATCACATTGGCCATTGTATGATGATATTCCTGTCCACCTGAATGTACAGAGGCTAGCCAAATATGATATTGTTGCCAAATTATAAACATATGCTATGTGCAACTAGTGCACAGTATATATGGCTGCAGGGACCATAAGCATAATAAACATGTGTTCACATTCGTTCTCAATATGATTGAATCCAAGACATATTTTAAAAATAATATTCACAAGCAAACATGCAAAGAGTTTTATTTCCAAGGCCCAAGGGGGCACATTATGCACCCCCTTTCCAATTTATTCATGAATGGACCAATAACATTTATATTTGGCACACATGTAAAGCAAGTTGAACTCTACATGTTGCATATTTGTCTTTAAATCACCAAATGGATGCGCTATTTGCGTTCGTATAATAATAACAACATTTAAAAATGCTCTAAATTCTCACATTCATGATATATCTGTGAAGAATTCAGTATTTCGAGAAAAATGATTCTTTGTAATCATTATGCAATTGTACACCTTCTAGAATATAAGACGTGACACTTATGCAGTGTTTGTTTGGTGTCCTTTAGGATCCCGTTTTCTATGTAAAGTACTTTGGAAGGTGACCTTCATATTTTGCGTTTATTCAGTGTGATGCAAATTATACCTTTTCGGTTATTTTTAGCCTATGAACCTGTATCTAGGTGATAATATCCCTTCCAGGATGTTTGTGGATATCATTTGAAACCCCTTTATATATGTTAATGGCACAAACGAATTCAACAAAATGAAACGAAATCCTTCGAATTGTATGGTTACCATGGCAAATGGACGTGACCAACGTGGGCAAAATCGATACCAACATGTTTGCAATATACGTTATTAAGAAAGGTCAACACAATTGGTGCCAATTTAACAAAAAACTGTAGAAGACAAGTACTTCAATTGTCTCTGTTTTATCATTATACCTAATGTATCTTTTTAATGACATAAAGTTGAGAAGAAACGTTTGCAGTAAAGACTATGCAAAATGCTTAATTTGCATCTTACCCTAGTTCCTGGTGTATTATAATGGCCCTGGGCTCATCCATGTTTGTATTGAGAACTACTTGTAGATTCGATCCATCAAGGTTGGCAGAGGCAATGTGGTCGGATCCGGTGTCAGTCCAGAATATCCTGTCATTTGTTAGATCTAAGGCTATGCCTTCCGGCACTTTGGGGTCAAATAATGCAGATAAAAGAAGATACTTTAAACATACATTGACTCAGGCTTTAATGTTCTACATCAGTTTATTAATCCCAACTAATCATCCCTTTCTATAGAAATACATTCTAGTCAATTCAACGCTCTGATTGGGTAAATGACACAATATATAATATACGTATATGTTGACCTTAGACTCTACCCACAAAACGAAATACAAATTGTGTAACATTGAACATACCGAATCTACGTAAAATAGTTTTTTTTTTTTTATAAAATGTGAGTGGTAGTGTATTAAAAGAAATATCAACCCTAGTCTTAACAAATAATACTCTTGAAAAGTCTAAGTATATCGCATTTGCATGCCCATGCAGTGCACATTACCTAACCAATAACTATTAAAAGGGTTTAAGTGATCGACAGGCAGCAATATATATGAGCCCCAACAATTGTATATGGTATTATAATTCTAGAGTTGCTGAATTGAATAAATATCAAATTTTAATGGATATGCTCCAGTAATAAAATTAAAAAACATGTGCCTCCGATCGCCCCCCCCTATCATCATCCACGTACCCCCCCCCCCCCCCACCCCCCTTCCCGGTCAGTCCGACCCAGGCCCCCAACTCAAAATGGAAGTTGGCCAAATTTGTAATGAAGAGAACGCCTGATTTCTATGTTAATTAGACTGGTTGCCATGGTAATATTAGCGTAAATTCATTCATAATAATGCGCAGGCGCAAACTTCACAATTATAACGCACGAATTTATGGTATGCCTCTGTTATGACGTCACAATGAAAAACAATATTTTGCTACTAGTAGGGAAATCCCGTGTTTCATGACTGTGCGCAATTAACTAAATGAAATCGCGTAACTGTTAGTACTGCGCGTAACTAAAATAATAGCCGCATTCAGACGATAAAAGCAAATCTCGTGGTTATCTTGTGGTTATCTTGTGGTTTGCAATTCTTAAGAATATCTTGTGGTTTGCGCTCGTTTGAACACGCAAAACTCGTGGTTATCTTGTGGTTTCCAAACCACGAGATTGCGCACACTGCCAAAAATGCGCAATCTCGTGGTTATCTTGTGGTTATCTTGTGGTTTGCAAACCACAAGATAACCACAAGATACTTGTAAGATTTTGCGCAGAATGAGCGCGCAGTCTACTTTTTTTACCGTCTGAACACAATCAGCTTCGAGACTCGTTGTTTGGGTTGACCTCATGACCGAGATATGCTTCCGGTGTCACGCTAAATCCGTACGCACTGCGAAATTCGTACGCAGTCGCAAATACGCATGCGCACCTGTGGGAAAATTGCCTGCAAAATTCGTTCCCATTCATGCCATTTGTAATAAAGCATGCAAAATCCCTCCTTGAGGCTCCTTGCAGCACAAAGTGTTGTCAAAACCCGACGGTGGATTAAGAAAATCCATTCACGCCATTTAAAAATTTGATAAAACATGTCAATTTGTTATTTGAATGAAATTGCGGCGTAATAATGGACACGATTTTCGCAAGACACGCACCATATATAGGCATAACTGTCTAAGCGCATGCGCATTTGCGACTGGGTACGGATTTTGCAGGTCACGGATATAGCACCACACCGGTGTGAAAACAAGTCAAGTGAGCGCGCGTGACCTCAAATGAGAAAGGCGCGCATGCTACTTCCGGTTTTAATTCTTAAGAATTGCAACTCTCGAGAATTGGCATCGTTTGAACACACATTTTGAAGTTCTTAAGAATTGCAATTCTTAAGAATTGCAATTCTTAAGAACTTGGCTTTCATCGTCTGAATACGGCTTATATAGATGAGTTAAAATACTTAGCGTCTTTGGTATTAAAAAGCGCAATTTTGCTGAGAAGTGCGTGTTTAAATGCCATGGCAACTGCAACACAAATGAGTGCGCAATGCGTAATTACTTTAGCTTTTTGCGTAATGTGTTATTTTATCCAATGAATCCACGTCTGGTAATTTATTCAAATGAACAAACTCTGACGTACTACCCCATTTGCATGGACTCGAGGTCTTATTTTAAAAATACTCGCTGCTGTAGTCGTGGCCTATCTCTGTGGTTAAAACGCTATATGAATATTCAGTTGGGCTTCTAGTATTTCTATATTGTATTTCTGTGGTCCGACCCCTCTACGCTACTGGTAGTAGGAATCCCTGAAACCCTGGATCTGAAGACGCATATGCCAATAAGGAGCCTTGCTGAGACGAATATCCAATGCCGTTCGGCATTGAACCAACAATAAAGAACTATACTAAGCAAATTCGAAAAGGTAGCTCAGAGGAACTCACCTAGGACATTAGTATCCAATAGTAGCTGCTGATTTGCTCCATCCAGATTGACTCTCCAGATACCTCCATTGCCGACCTCAGCCCAGAATAAGGCATTATATCCAGGGTGAAAGTCAACAGCGATTGGGAAGTGCGTTCCGTTAACGTGTAACGGTTCAAATGCTAGCGATGCATGGTTTTCGTCCAAGAACGTTGCCGAGAGAATATCGTGTGCGCCACTGTCTACTACGAGGAGCTTTCCTCCACCAGGAGTATATGCTGAAATAATAAAAAAGCAATACTGGTCTGTAAAACGTGAAAACGATGCCAAACGGGGAAGTGGGAATGGAAGCCATTCTGGTTGATATTTTTGCATTCAAGTGTGGGGATTGGGCAGTTACTGGTTGATTCGTACGTGCTCCAGCTAGTTATGTCCAAATGATATCAGTTAGTCGAGTCAAGGGAGGGGCAAAAATTTGATATGATTCCACGGAATAGTGTTCGAGTACAACTGATACAGCTTTTTGGCATTTTGAACATTCGATTTATTCTAGTGAGCATTATTATTAACTGTATTGAGCATCACCTCATGTTATTACCTCTGACTGATACGGATATGGTACAGTGCGCTGTATTCCCAGCATAGTCCGTTGCTTCCAGTGTTATGTTATGCTGTCCGATCTCAAGTTCCAGACTCACTGTCTCATTTACGTAGATGACCGATCCTACCGCATCCACGGCGGATGGCTGTGGTATGGTGACGGTAGCAAAGTTTCGTCCTGGTAGAGTGGTTGTTGTGATGTCCGGGGCACAGGTGATATTCGGGGGCGTCGTGTCTTTATTTCGAGACAAAAATACAGTTTTCAGAGTGCTAAAATCGGTAGCGAAATGCAAAAAGGTACTTACGGGGAATCTCATAACATTTACAGATTAACAGTTATCGTTTTATTAGAAATGTAAGGACAATACCTTTTTCTTCAAAGAAAATTTACTCCAGATTATCAATTGAACGTAATTTGATTGTTGATTATAAAATCATCATAATAACATGGTTGTGTGGCGCATAAACCAAACAAACGTTTTCAACTGAACCATTCATGCAAATCATTGTAATCATAATAATTACCAATTCACAGGATAATAAGCAAAATAAGAAATAAAAAGTACTTCAATTCTTGTTTTAGTCGACTATATTTCGGGCTCACGTTATTTCTTTTGAAAAGATGATAGCCTTCATTCGGTCATCTGTTTTGACAATATTCTCTTTTTATGTTGATACAAGTCCGTGCCAAATATGAAAAAAAACAAGAGTCTCACCGCGAAAAAAATGCAACCCAAGTGGTGTTGAAAGGTTATTGCCGAGGTATGCAAAGGCATTTGTATCTGTTTGATCCACGTTGGCTATGCCGAGATGACCATTGTTCGTCCAGTCCGTCCAAAGGATGTCATCGCCAATGACGACGAGGTCAAAAGGGTGTGTGCCATTAACATAGACAATCAATCTTCGGTTGTTGCCCAAGAGGTCCACTGATTCTATTTTATCGTGTAATGCGTCACACCAGTACAGTGTAGTACCTTTGAAAAAAGAGAACGTATAACTGTTTAGTTCATATCTAGAAATAAAACTATTGGGGGCTTTCTATATGTACTAACAGGTTGGCAACGTGTAATTCTTGAGATTCCACTCAAGATAGAAACCGATTGTAGTTTTCAAACGCCCACCTTGTGCACGGTGCGAACTACACACATGCTCATATCAATGTCAATGAAGTGCATACAAATACAAATACTGAATTATTCATAATGAAAATTAACGCAGTGGGGATGCTTGGGCACTATTGTGATATGTCTTATCAACAATAGTGAAATATCAAGATCACTATGTGTTAAAGTCAGTTGTCGGAAATGATCGGAAAATAGATAAATATTTTTTGAGAGTCAATATAGGGCCTAAATTTTCGATCCTATAGCAGAATCTTCTTCAGAGGCTATAAAGTGACGATTATGCAAACAGAAACAACATACGCATATACTAGGTACACATGTTAACAACTAAGAAAGGGGGTGGAGACATGGAACAATGAAAAGGCTGTGAGTGGCCAAACAGACTGGGCTGGGATTGGAGGAAATACACACAAAGAGGATGTTATGTAACAAGGAACAAGGGGTTGGAGTGTGGGTCATAGAGAGATAGAAGGAGGCATGATCAAAGAAGTACCATACAGGGTGGTTATTAAGAACATGAAAAGTGAATGGAGGCGAGATGTGAATGGAGGCGAGATGAAAGGGCTTATAGTAAAGGAGGCCAGAGTGGCCACAGAAGATTAAACAGGGAGGTGGGGTGGGGGGGGGGGGGGGGGGGGGGGTGTAAACAAAGGGGAGCTTATGTGGATGAGGTGGGATTAATTAAGAGTGGTGGTAGGATGAAAAGGAATGCTGATGGGGAGGGGAGGGGGGGGGGAATGGGTGATGATCAATGGAAAGATGAAGAATGAACAAGAGAAAGATGTACACAAATCAGACAATGTTTATGTACACAAGATGAAACCCTGTAGAAAAATGGAAAATGAGAGCGTAATGTCGGTTAATTATTAGTTAGCAAGATGTACATACATGATACATAAATAAGTATATTGGGATATAAACATTATACGAAAATAATTACAACATCACAAATAAATAAGTCTTATGAAACTAATGCAGCTGGCTATTAGAGTCATGTGGGAAAACAGAAAGTGGGAGAAATGTAGATTAAACATAATTCAAAAGTGGTGCATGTGATATATCAATAAACAGATGAGCATATATACAATATGTACAACTATATACAGTATCAAACTACGTATAACAAACGATAATATGGATTAATAACTAATATGAACAAAAAGTGAGAGAAATTAAAATAATAGTTGAAAATCGAGCAAAACAATGCATGGATAAGGAGGGAGAATTAGAGGGAAGCCTGTGGGAAAACAAGAGAATAATCAATGTCAGTTAAACATACATGC